>PISX010008832.1:0-12380 GCA_004024625.1 Mellivora capensis | reverse complement strand
GCATTGTCAGTGCTAAGAGTGAAATTCCAGGGAGTTTCATCACTGAAGAGAGCAGTGCCTTCTCCCTCAGCAGGTTCGGGCAGTGCCTCTGGCCTTGGCAGCCTAAGGGGACCAAGGGCCTGTGGTGGTATAGTTGCTCTACAAAAGTAGCAGTTGGGGCAGGGGCAAAATGGGACTGTCAGGGTATACTATGAGACTGAAAGGGCCCTTAGGGGTAGATTTGAAAGTAACCTGCTGGTGAGTGGGTGTTGTAAGTAAAGTCATTCAACCTTTCCCCTTTGCCTCTTTTCACACTTCCATAAACAGGCTCTGTTTGTGGGAAATACTGCAATATCTGAATTTTCAAGTGACCAAGGTGTGATACCCAAACGGTCATCTCCAAATGAGCTATTCATGGAACTCTTTTGACAATTGAAACAAAAGTGAAATTACAATGGGTGATTTTAGTAATTTGTTTTTGTTTATAGAGTAAGGACTTTCAGAAATGTGCCTGCAAAAATGCATAGTAAAAAATCCCACAAAATGATGATATTGGTAAAATGGTAGGGGAAGAAAGATCAAAATTTTATACAGGGGTAAAGATAATTAAACTGAAATCCTAAGTGTTTATTGCTTTGGAATATTGCTAAGCTCTGAGCTTCTCAGTGGACAAGTTAGCAGAAAAAAACAGGGTCCAGAAATGGTAGGTATGCGTTAAAGTTGTAAGGATACATCATGTAACATTTGTAGAGGGCTTACTATGGGGTCTGGCAACTAGTATGTGGTTCCATGAAATATCAAGTCATGGGATGACCAGTATTTGAACTTCAGTTCTACAGAAAATGAAGTATTGGGTCATCTTTTATGAGAATAAAAAATGCATAAGGCATAATGATGAAAAGAAACCCCGTGGGAGTTTGTCTTTAGGAGCCTGAGCTACTGTGGTTCAGCAGTGGAGATTCTGGCAATTGTCCCCAGTGCAAAAATAGAGCTCAGAAAACCTAGAGGAATGAATGGTTAACATGTTCTTTAGGCTGACTTTCTCAAATATCCAGTGTCTCAGCCAGCTTTTGACTAGAGCAATCTGAGAGGGCAGGACAGCCAGGTACTTGAAAATGACCCTACG
Source organism: Mellivora capensis (assembly GCA_004024625.1). Classification (NCBI taxonomy): domain Eukaryota; kingdom Metazoa; phylum Chordata; class Mammalia; order Carnivora; family Mustelidae; genus Mellivora; species Mellivora capensis. The sequence continues at coordinate 11,275 of PISX010008832.1, read as the reverse complement.
GCCATAAACCCTCTGAACAGGTGATCTTGACACTCTGCTTTAGTTTCTGTAGCTCTTATCACCCTGCAGAGCATTTTGGTTTTGTTTCCATTTGTCTCCCCCTCTAAACTGGGATGAAAGACTATGGGTTTATTCATCCTTGACTCCCCAGCACCTAGCAAAGAGTTGGACACATGGGCACAGGGAAACACTTGTTGGAAGACTGAGTGGGAGAGGGAAAAGGGGTGGTGCTTCTCTGTCTCTTCTGATATTGGTATTAAAGTGTCATCTTTGGACGTCGTTTTGCCCAAGATGAATGTTCGCTGCCTGGATTGAATTATATGTCTATATCACAGCTAGAAGGGCTTGTTCTAGTGTCTGAACTAGTTGAGAGGCAAATTAAGGAGGCAAATTAACTCCTTGCTTTATTTACAGTAATTCTGATTATTTGACTTGATTTCTTAATCAGTCTACAAAAATTTGTGTTCCTACTATGTGCCTGTTTCCGCTAGTCATTTTGCAGCTCAGTGTGCAGCCTAGTGACCTGTAAGACAATATGCATATATTAATACAAAGGGATCATGAAATGGTCTCCACTGTGATAGAAAGATATGCCCATTGGGCACCCTCATAGGGCCCCCTAGACAAAATCAAGTTATTTTCATCTGAGGAGGTGATTGTTTTGTAGTTTCTCTAGCCTATGTGAATTGCAGTGGGATTCTGCCAGAATTCTCTTGGTATCCAAGCGGTGTGGGATTGAATATATTTATGCCAGTGAATCTCTGATTAAGGATGTTCACTCTTCACCTTAAGTTCCCAAATTTGTTAGTCAATTATGATGTTTAAGAAGTTGGGGAGGGGGAAGGATCCAAATCACTGAGTCACAGATAATGTATTTCCATATGCTTCTCTTAATAATCTGGCCAACTGACAGCTAGGCTGGTGCTCGTGTTGTTTGGTCCATACTGTCCTAATTTCAAGGGACTTTGGAGACTTTATGTGCTGGCAACTGTTCTTGTGCAGTACTATTTTTATTGAGTGAGAAACTGAGCTCTGCTGTGAACTTAGGGATCTTTTCCAAATGGCAAGTTAGGAGAGCCTGGAATTAAGACCCAGGAACCTTGACTCTGTGTCCCCAGAAGCTTATTGTAGCCTTTCCATTATGATAGTCGGAGACTCTAACATAAACATATCTGCCTATAACATATAACAACATATATTATAACGTGTAATGTGTATACAACAGTGTAATCATGTACCACATATACGGGTGTATATGCTGAGTGACAGTAACCAATAACAACTAGGAAAGGACTGATCCAAACTAAATTCCTCATTCAACTTCCTAGTTCCAAATGAGAGGCTCCATGCATCATGGTTTCTCTTCCGTGGGGTTTATTCAGAAAGTCACGAGTGATAAGCTGAGTGAAGTAAAAGCCTGGACAAAGGAATGCCAGTTGACAGCAGGTATGTCTTCCTAATTTGGGAAATACACTTCTGTGACTCTTCCGGAGGTTTCAGGAATGTTTTTGATGAGAAGGGTAGAGAAGATAGTCATGGTTTTCTTGGCATTTTGCGTGATCATGACATTCAGGAACCCATGGAATATTCTGAACTCGTGATGTACACTGTTCAGTGGTTCTCAAGATGGTTCAGATAAACTTTTCCCCCTTTAGACTCTGTCTTCTCAGATTTCAACAATGCTTGCACATAATAGGTGCTCAGAAAATAATGATTGATGATAACGATTCTGACATTCCTGGGTTTGGGTCAACTTTTTCATATTTCTCTCCAATATGCAAAAATGTGTCAGCAACTTGCGTGTCTGTGCAAGCAGAATCTGCCTCTGTGACAAGTGTGTGTCATGTTCTTACATACAGTGAAACAGGCAGTGCTTGTCTCTGGCTTCAGCTGTGGTTCCCAGGCCCAGCTTCCAAATCATGGTGAGAAATGCCACAGCCACACTGATGTCCCAGGCTAAAAACCCTGTCATCACTTTGAGTCCTTGTCCATATTCCTGAATATTTTGGCAGATCTTCATCTTATTTTACATTTTACTTATTTAACTAGTTACTTATGTTACTCTATGGTCAGTTCTGTTTGGGAAATCATGAGTTTAACAACTTAATGCAAGAATTTTTCAGAGATTTTTTTTGTTTATGCTAGGTTGTACTAGGAATTCCAAGAGGGAGACCAGGTAACAAAACTTACTTGGTCACCATATTCTTTATGTGTGCCGGTGTAGGTGTGTGTGTAAAAACGCAAATGGCTGAAGTTCAGCGCAAGAGGTTGTGAGGTTCATAGAATTACACTTTAAAAAATTAGTCTCATTTGTTTTGAGTTCTGACTACATTTTATAATAACTGATCACTCCTAGGAGTAGCATCAGCCCCCACAGCAGAACCTTGCTGCTTTTTCACACAAAAAGGTCTATCAGTTTGTATTCAACACTGAGTCATGTTACCACTGTTGAAGTGTTTTTGCAATGATGTAAAAATCATGCTAAATTACTGTTACTTTTTAAACATTATAATCTTTTCTTGACTTTATTTCTGATATTTAGATGTATTAATTTACAATTGCCAGAGAATGGTTTATTTCTGCCATATGTGGTTTTGTTTGCTTTTTTGAATTTTCACCTAAGCTTCACTATAATTTCTACTCCAATTCCAACATCTAGGGATCTAGAATAATGTGTTTGTATCTGAATTATAGCTATAGTAAGGGGAAGTATAAGGTGGTATATTCTTGTATTATTTGTCCTTTAATTAAAAAAAAAAGGAACCAGGGAAACCTTACACAGAAAAAATCTTTAAAAACACTTTCAATTATGGCCTATGTGGATGATGAACGTATCAGCTGATCCTGTAGTATAGTAGTTGGAAAGGATTTGAAAAACATCTTGTCCCTCTGAGGCAACTCAAAAACACAACACAACGAAACAAAACCCCTAGGCATTTGGCTTCTTAGTTTGATCTCACACTCTATAGTTTCCTAAACACAAGGTATTGTTAGGGTGAAGGCATACCCTGGAATGTACTCTACATGCATTCATTTCTGTTAATCAAGAATATATGTTTGGATTTACATTTACTGAGGTTGCCACACAAATCAAGCCTTAAAATGAGGAAACTTATTTTTTTTAATCCTGTCCATCCTTCCATTCCTCCATCGTTCTATCTCTCCTTCTGTACCTCTATCCCACTACCCATCATCCATCAGTCCCCATCCATATATGCATTGGACATCTGCTGGGTGCCCAGCTCTGTGGTAGGTGTGAAGACACATGGTAAAATGTGAAGACACGTGATAAAAATCCTCGCTGTGGAGATGCTCAGGGATTCCTGTGGCAATCTACAAAAGTTAATTTAGTGTATAACAGTGTTTCTCTGCCTCAACCATCCCTGCCATAGAGGGCTACCCTGTGTATTGTAGGATGTTGAGTGGCATCACTGGCCTCTACCCACTAGATGTCAATAGCTCCCCCCATATCCCAGTTGCCGTTATCAAAAGTGTCTCCAGATATTGCCAAATGTCTTGTGGGAGGCAAAAATCACCCCTCCTACAAACCAGAGGTGTAGAGTAAAGAACCAGGTCTGTGGAGTGGGAATGTGTGCATTCAAAGCCTGGTTTTACCTGGCTTTGTTGCATGTACTCAGTTTCTCATTAAATAGGATCAGGTAGCATTTGACCCACAGTAAAGTGTTCCTGAATATTAGCTCATGTATTGATGGTAGAATTAATACTTCAACGGGCAATTATAATATTAATAAGTTCTATGATGGAGTAAGTAAAATGTACAGTGAGAACCCAGAGCTGGGAGTGGGGTGAGTTCTAGGCAGTAAGAACACCATACATCAACATATGAAGTGGGGTAAAAGTGTGAACCCTTTGGGAATCTGCAGGGAGCCGGATCTGACTGATGCTCAATGGACAATAAATGAGGTTGTTGGAACAGGTAGGAGTCACACGGTGGAGACTTTTTTGGCCAGTAAGGAAGATAGAGTAAGGAAGTAAGGAAGATAGATTTTGTCTTAATAGCATGAAGAGAATAAAGAATGTTCAGCAAGTCAGAATTTTATTTTAGAAGTGTTCTTTGGGATAGGTCTTAAATGGGAGAGAGACCGGAAATGATGAGCCCAGTTAGAGACTCTTAGAATAATCCACTGAGAGATGAAGGCTGTCAGAACCAAGACAGTTATATGTTGCCGTGATGTCTTTGGGAACAGATTTCCCTTTTTCCAAGATGTGGCAAATTTTTTCTAAGTTAATTCCAATAATGAATATTTTTAGCAAGATGGCTCTACATTTGGGAGAATTTCAAGTTTAATTTGAAAGCAGATTACATGATAGATTCTCTTTAGAATGTTTTCAAATAAAGCTTAATTTAAAGACCATCTCACAGCCTATTCATAGCTGAATATTACTCAAGGGTTTCTCTGCTATTGTATACATATGTCTACAGTTCCCAGTCAGACAGAAACGTACTTCTACACAACTACATTGAATTATTGACATTATTGTGTTCAAATTCATTATTTAGTATTAAGTATTGATTTTCTGAGTGATAGGGATTTTATTTCTTTAATGATCAAAATTAGAGATGGATAGAGAAGATGAATGGATGAATGAATGAATGGGACATTATGGAAATACTACCAAATTGAGAATATAACCATTTTGGCCAAGTCTTTTCACATACCTGTGTTTTAATTTTCTTAGTCATAAAACAGTAAAATTTATCTGGATAAATTAGGTAATCTCAAAGTTATCCTTAGTGCAGAGGCAGGCAAACATTTTCTGTAGTGAGCCGTATAGTATTTTCAGTTTTTCAGGACATACAATCTCCACTGAGACTACTCAACTCAGCTGTCATAGTGTGAAAGCAGCTGTAGATAATACGTGAATAAATGGTCATGTCTGTGTACCAATAACTTTATTTACAAAAACAGAAGATGGGTTGTAGTTTGCTAACCCCTGGCAGGAATACAATAGAAATACAATGTGAGCCACATATGTGGTTTGAAATTTTATTATAGCCACATTACAAATAAAAGCAACCAGTGGATTCAATTTCAATAATATATTTATTTCACCCAATATATTCAAATTATTACTAATTTGTAATCAATACAAAAATATTAATGAACTTTTTTAACTTTTTTGTATTAAATCTTCAATATCTGGTGTGTACTTTACACTTGCAACACATTTCAACTTTAACTAGTCATATTTCGAGTTGTCTAGGAGCTGCTATAATTGGAAAATATGACTTTAGGCCTGAAAAATGCATTTTACCCAATTCCATACAAAAATAAATTATCTGCACTATTTCGAGTGATCGAGAAACTTTCCTTTTTTTAAAAAAAATTTTGCCACATATATAGGTTAGGAAAGCACTTCACTTTGAAATAAAGAATGCACAGTGGTTAAAACAAACAGTTTATTTTTCACTCCTGTGCTGTTGAAAACTGCTCTTCCTGACTGGTGGCTATGCTCCATAGCCATTCGGGGGAGTCTCAGTTCCTTTGGTCTTGGGCTCCTCCTTCCACTCATGGCTGCCACGATCATATCTTCATTGCATCGGACCGCTGGGAGGGAATGAGAGAGTGAAGTACATTGGCTTCTTCACTACCATGGCTTGACAATGACACAAAACCATTTCGCTCAAATTCCAGTGGTGAGAACAAATTGTGTGTCCCCACCTAAGTGAAGCGGGATCCATAGTCCCAACTTTACAGCCGCTGTCCAGTGATGACTCTAGAGCCGTGAAAGAGGAGCAGGAAGTCCTTGGTGGTCAGGGAGCTGTCTTCTCCATACTGTGCTACTCTGTTTTTAAATTCTCATCTGGCCTTCATCATATCACATCACTGTCTTGTTACTTCTGGAGGCACTGACCAGTGACGAAAACATCTTGACGGCCATGAGGTAACCCATTTCTATTCTTTGGTACAGTACCATCCTCCTGTCTGGCCTAATTCTCTTTCCTCACTTCCTTCTTATTCGTGTGGGGTCATCTTTAATCTTGCTGGCTGACTTTTCCTTGTAGTCTTTGACCATCATTTTTATTGCCTTGGTAGATTTATGTGGATCATAATATGCACATAGTATTGGGAGTTTGCCGATCCATCCTGATAGTACTGGCACAGGATTAGAGCGCTGATTTTCTAAAGGAAACCAAAATTCAGAGTAGAGATATCAGGAAACAGAGGCCAGAGCTGATTCTTGATGTGTTGACAGAGGTACTGAAGCCATTTTCCTGGAATCATTTTACAGAACTTCAGACTGTTTAAATAAATGACTCATTACATAATATCTTGACTAAAAATACTAATTTTCCTAGTATTTATCCTACTTATTGTTGCTGACTACAATGGGGACCCCTCTTTTTTTTTAGACAAAAGGGGTGTTTGCTTGATTTCTTCCCAAATTACAAACGTCCTTTATCAAAATATTCAGCGTGTTCTATAGAAGTGCCTCTCCTGAAGGAAGTGTAAGAGGGGCATGAATAATAAAGGTGAGTTAAGTGAAAAGAACAAAGAAGCCTCTTCCTTCTAACTATGCATATCTTACCTTTCTGGAAACCTTATTATTTAATTATGATTAAAGTGTCTTATTCTAAGAAGTAAGGAAATGCAAAGCACACATACATCTTTGATTATTAAGAAATAAGGCTAACCAGTGATAAGAAGTGCCATGCTGAGGACATGTGAAAGAAAAAGAAGTAATTGTATCCTTTTAAATTAGCCTGGGTAGGGTTGTCTTCAACTCCACAAGCCTATTTTTATAAAGTATTTTGCAGTGCTTTTGAAAATTAAATTTTGCAATAATAAGAAGTTAATCCTGATAAATGCTTCTCAGGTACAGAATCCAGCTAATTAATTCTTGATATTCCATAAGAGGGAAGAAATAATTCTCTGAACAATCCCTAACTTGTTACTGGCCCATCATCAGGGTTTCTGGGGTCCGGGTGACTCACAGTGTGGGTGCCGGTCATATCTCACTTTAAAGTCCCGTCACAGAGCAGGGAGAAGAAATTCTCCCCCCCACACACACACCTCTATTGGCCAAGTGTGTTGTGAAGAGGGGAAAACTGAGGGTCCTGGGTCCTGGATTGGTTGAGGGCTGAGACACTGGAGAGAGATCAGAATGTGGGGTGCTGGACATCCACACAGGTGTTGAGTTGGATACCTGGCTTTGCCCCTTCTAGCTGATGGTCTCTCCTGCAAGCTACTTAACTGCTTTGAACTTCAGTCATGCTATCTGTGCGGTGGAAAGAATCCTAGTACTTACACCACTATTGTGGAAGAGATCATGTGAGATCATGATTATTAACTACTTTGCCAGGACATAGTGCCTGGCAAGTGCTCAATATGTGGAAAATAATTTTACCATTTTATTACTGCAAAAATACAGTAAGCCTGTATCCTGGAGTTCTAGAGCACTGATGTCCAAAAGGCAGGAAATCAAAGAAAGAGACCCAGCAGTTAACATCTGAATTTCTGGAAACATTTTACATCATTAATTATTCTATGTTTAGTTCTATGATGTGTTTATTGGTACAGTCTTCCTTTTATAGATGACCTAGCATTTTTCAATATTAAGAGATATGTTCTATGGTCAATCGTTAAAGTTACTGAACCCTCAGTTTTGGAGGAAAGTAAGAATAATAGATGTCAGTTACCTGCCCAAGACTCCAAACTCTTGAACACACATTTGACTCCCCCGCTTGCAGTGACTATGATGTATAAGCTGTGTACCTCACTTCCTTTTTTTCATCCCGGCTACACCCCTTTCTTATTCTGATACTTTTCTACTGGTCACATTCAAACGTCTTCACTTAAGATCCATTACCTATTTTTCCCTGCTTCTGTTTTAACCCAGCTTCCCCAAATCCTTCATTCGAGGAGCTCCCAAAATCCTGCCCTGATTAATTAGGATTGAGATCTAAATTCTTTCTAGTTCTGCCCTGCTTCAAACATGCCATTTCAATGACAGGGTTTCTCACCCCTTTGTCCAAGGTAATATTACATAGTTAGTCAATTACTATATTTATTTCTTCACTGTGCAGTGTCCAAACCTCATATCAGTCGATGAAATAGATATTTCTTTGCCAGATTTCAAGTTCCAAGAGGGCAGGGACTGTGTGTTGAACAAGTTTAGTGGCGTCTAGAAAGTAGGCCCAGAAAGTGGGTGCTGAGTAATGCTTTCTTGCTGTTTTGACCAACCACACGTAGGCTGTTTTCATATAATCAGGATGAATCTAATTTTAAAATGAACAACCGTGCGTCCTCAGATGAACCAGAATATACACTTACAAGGCCCTGCTGTCCTGCATTATAAATAAAGGAATAGGTTGTCCGGCAGGAAAAAGCTCTGCTGTCCTTTTTCCTTTTTCTTTAAAAAAAAAAGAAAGAAAGAAAGAGAGAAAAAAAAAAAAAAGCTATCCACACATAAGAAGTGAGATAGAAGATCTTCCCATCTCCTCAACTAAGTTGACAAGAAATCAGGGCCACAAAGTAGATGCTCTCTGCAAAGATAAAACCCAGCAAAAACTCACAATCCGAGAAGAGTGGCTTCTGAGGGTTTGTAAAGAAAAGCCCTTAAGAATGGCTTACTGTAGATAGACCCGGAACTTGGCGGCCTGATTCTTCGACTTGTGTAACCACGAGGACTTCCTTAGGTGATGGGTTCGAGTTTCTACGGGGACAACATTCTGAGACACGACTCTTGGGATGTGTTGCTGCGGTAGCATTTTTCACAACACCTAGCTTTTGTGTAGACTTTTTCTGTTTCTTTCTTTTTTTTTTTTTTTTTTTTTTTTTTTTTTTTTTTTTTTACTTTTTCTGTTTCTTAAGCTCTTAGTGTCTCGGAGTTCCCATTACATGGAAGATAAATGATTTAACACTGCCCTGAACCGGTTTACAATTCACTTCTCTTCTTTGTCTAGAAGGGTTTTGAAATAACTGTTTCATTTTTGGTTTTTTGTGGTTGTAAATCCCCACCAGTGATTCATTAAAGTTCTGTTTGAACCATGGCCGTGGTTGGTCTTCATCTCTGCCTCTTCCCAGTGCTAGAGTAAGACCCCCCTCTAAGAGTCAAGTGTTGCTACTTAGTTGAGTTCTTGCCGAAGTTTGACTTCAGGGGCATCTGAAACTCATAGGGCTTATGTTTGCATTTCTTTCCATCCTTAAGCAAAAGATGTGGTTTTGTTTATTTTCTCAATGGGAGAGAAAGGAATGTGCCTGGAGTTGTGTTTCTGTTGGTCTGAAAGAAGTGGGACCCACGCCTGCAGCTCCAGAGGAACCCAGTGATTTTGTGCTCAGGACCTTAAGGATGGAAACAGAGGACTCAGTTCGTTTATCAGAGGAACCTGAGGCTCAAGGGGCTGCTAGCCCAATATTCCTTCAGAAGACTTTCCCATAAGCAGAGCGTAAGATGAAAATTCATATGCAAATTATTTTGGGGGGAAGATCAAGAAAACACCGACAGGAAATGGGTAAGTCAGCCAGGGCAGGGACAGTAGCCAATAAGGTGACATTATCAAACCAGTGACCACTGTGGGCACCTGAAGCTTAATCTCCATCGTGAACTCTGGGAGACAGTATGGGACATGTGTCTCATAGTTACGCCACCCATGACACAAAAGAGAGCATATTTACTCACCAAAACCTGTCAGACGTTAGTTGAGGACTGCCTCCAGAGGCATTTGATTCCCTGGTATTTCAGGACTGCTGTTTGGGCAGCCGTGAGCACGCCTCCAGGCAAAGGAATGCAGTTTTTGGCAGTCAGAAGACATGCTGATGGGCCCTGACGTGGTGCCCATGGGTATGGGCTCAGGACCCCAGCAGCCTCCACTACACTTAAGCCTTTCCCTTTCTAGTCATGGGCATATTACCATGCAAGGCATCCTATACCCCCATTTCCACCCCAGGTCTCCTTTGCATTCTGCTTGATTCTTCAGAGGGGCAAACTGCCTTGAGCTGATGCAGTGGAGCTGACCCCACCAGCATTTGGTCTAGGATTGACTAGAGAAGGATCCCTAGAATCAGGAGGCACAGCCAGATTTCCTACCCTCTTGTTCAGCCTCATCATCTCTCTCTCACACTGTCTTCATTCTAAGACCTTACTCTTCACCTGAGTTAGCCTAGGGGGTCTGGTGAGTACATTCTCTCTCCTGATCACTTCTATTCCTGTCTGTGCCATGCCCCCTGGAGCCATTGCCCACCCCCCTCCCGGAGCAGGGTTTCTCAGCTTGGGTGCGATTGATAGTTCAGAGCATATAATTCTTTGTTTGGGGGAGCTGCTCTGTGTCTAGCAGAGTGTTTAGCAGTATCCCTGCCCTCTACCCACTGGATGCATTAGCATTCCAGTCTTGAGTTGTGGCAATCAAAAATGTCTCCAGACATTGCCAAGTGTCCCCTGAGAGTCCTAACTGTCCACCTTAAAACCGCCGCCTCAGACCTTAGTTCCAAATCTTACTCCCACCCTCCTCCCATCCTCGTCAGTTATAGATGCCCATTTATTATTGTCCTAGTCCTAATGGGAGGGGTCAGGAGAGGCATTCCAAAATCTGGGAAAGGTGAATATTTTTCTCAGCTGACTCCGATATACCTCCTACTCCACCTTCCCATGCCCATACTCTAGCCAGGAGTTCAGAATCACTGTCCTAGTCTGTCTCTCTCTTTTCCTCCCCTCCTTTCTCTTTTCTCTACTTGCACTATGGACAGTTGCAATTTGGAAGATGCCACCTCTCATTTCTGTCCCCTTCGTAAAAGCTCTTGCTCAATTCAATAAAACAAACACTCATGGCAAACCAGTAAACAAAGTATATAGTAAGATGTTATATATTATTTTTTTTAAATTATGTCCACCCACTCATTCTCTTATCAAACATTTTTCCAGCACCAACAATGTGCCAGGTTTATACTCAGGTACAGTGGTGAGCAACACATTCCCTGGTCCCTTCAGATAGATATACAAAATTGTAACACAAAAGACAGCCTCATCAAAATGATGAATATTTTTATTTTATCAATACATGTATGCCCTAAATTCTGGAAGCTGGAAGCACAGAAAGCCAGTATTGTACCAGGAACAGTTCCAATTACTGGCACAGTCTTTCCTCGTTTGGGAATTCTAACTATATGGCTTAGAATTAGGACATTATTTTGCTTTAAACTACAGGATTTATTTCTGTCCCATTCAGAAGTATTGTATGAGTACAGTCCACCTGAACAAGCAGGTTTCACGGTGTAACAAGTTCCTGAAGTGAAGTGTTAATAAGTCTCTCACA
>PISX010008831.1:0-79512 GCA_004024625.1 Mellivora capensis | reverse complement strand
ATTGACTCTCTCTGCTTGACTTATTTCACTCAGCATAATCTCTTCCAGTCCCGTCCATGTTGCTACAAAAGTTGGGTATTCATCCTTTCTGATGGAGGCATAATACTCCATAGTGTATATGGACCACATCTTCCTTATCCATTCGTCCGTTGAAGGGCATCTTGGTTCTTTCCACAGTTTGGCGACCGTGGCCATTGCTACTATAAACATTGGGGTACAGATGGCCCTTCCAGATCTTCTATTGAATTTTTATTTCTATTACCATATCTTACATTTTGAGAAGCTCTTTTAAATTTACTGAATATTTCTTTTTTACAGTTTCTTATTCTTGTTTAAAGTATATTGTAAGCATTTTCTCTTATTTCTCTGGGGACATTAATTACAGTTTTTTCTTTTGTCCGCCTTCATGTCTTTATTACTTTAGCATTCCCTTTCCCCCCCACATATTTGTATTGGTGTTTATCTTTTAGGTTTGAAGCTTTCATCCCAATTTGGGTGCCTTTGGTTTCTCTTGTATTTAAGAGCAAGACTCTGAAACGCTGGTGGGCAGCCTTATATGAGGGAATGGGTCTTGCTGAGTGGCTTTGCCAGAGGGTGCTAGGGTGGTGAGCTGGTTGTTTTCATCGAAGGATGATAAAATGTCAGAACTGAGAGGTATTTTCTCTTGTGTTGGCCAGTTTTCCTGGTAAAGTCCCTGAATCCTGCCTGGGGTGCCACAGGTGGGCTCTAGGCCTATCTGCCAATATTCCAATCACTAAGTTGGGGAGGGATTATGGTCAAACCGACTCCCTTAACTCTGTGAACAGGCCTCAATGCTCTGCTCAGCTCGGCAGCCTCCCCAGTGGGCACACCTCCAGACTTCTGCTGGGAGGCTATCTAGTGGGCTAACTACTCTCTGTACAAACTGTGAACTAGTTCTCCTCCTCTCCCTCACCCTGCACTCCTGACTCAGGGTAACCTCACATTGCTAAACCTGAGCCTCTTCAGATTTCTGGCTTCCTCCCCACTCCTCCTCTCCCATCCTGGAAGGCTTAGATTTCAACTTTCTTAAGGCTCTCAGATCAGTCACCACTTTATCATTTGCTTTTTACCTCCTTTTTTTTTTTAAGTTTTTCTTGCATATTTTTTCCTTTCATGTTCTCTTTGTGAGTTTGTGTCTTTTAAAACCACTATCTATCTTTTTAGTTTGGTTTTGCAAAGAAACACAGATAAATGCTTTAAAACTGGAAGTCTTGTGCTTTCTACAAGTTCTATTTGATTTTCACTTTTCTGTGTTCTGTTTTCTTCTCCATTATCCTTGCCAAGTGGTATCTATACCTTCTTTTGTCTTTTTATTGACTTTAAGTATATTAGAATCTTTCAAGTTCTATTATTTCCAAATCTGTGTGTGTGTGTGTGTGTGTGTGTGTGTGCATGCACGCACGCACATCTTCTCGGTTGCTGTGCCTCCTGACTCTTCCGTATGGTGGTTTGTTTTACTTTTTGGTATGTTTTTGGTTGGAGTATCATTTTCGGTGCAAGTCCTGCCTGACCCGATTATGAAGACATTTCTACTGAGCAGGCTCAGCCTTCGCTTCTGCTTGGCCAGAATGTACCCTAGGGTTTCTCTTATTTCTAGGCTTTGCTCTATACATTTCTGGAATGTTCTATTTTCTCATCTTTGCTTGGCTTTGACTCAACAGGTGTAAGTTTGGAAATGATTTTCCCTATCTCCATTCCCTGTATTCTCCCCCAGTAGCCTGTACTTCCTCCATTATAGTACTTACTACCCTATAATGTAGTCACACATCTTTTTCTCTCTCTTCTGCATGATTAGATTAAATTCTGGAAGGCCAGGATCATGTTATCTTATTCACCAATACCCAGTTCCTGCCAAAACAACTGGCTAAAACCCGGTGTCAGTAAATATTCTTAAATGACTATGATGCTGTATCTTATTTTAAGAGGCTTTGCAGGGATGGATTACAGGTTGGTCTGACAGAATGTTCTTTGTCCTGGTTTTGCTGCACTCCAGGTGACAGTCCTTCATAGAGCAGTGTAGGGTGGTTCAGGGAGGCTACTGTCCAACCAGAAAATGTGCATGGCTCATAAGTTACCTTTTAGAGCTATAGACTTCCTCCTGCCATCATCACTTACATGTAATAATACGTAAATGGATCGTGTGCTTGAAAACAAAAAAATGTGATGGAACGCTTGGCATTCAGCATATGGTACAGCTTCCCGTGTGGCTCACTCTTCCTGCCCGCCCACAGAACCTCTCAGGGGGCATCCCAGGGAGAGCACCCTGCGGTTCAGTGTGACTGCAGCTCGGGGAGGTGGACAGACTGCTGACACCACCTGGCTGCAAGCCTCCAGCAGCCTCTGATAGACCCCCTAGGGGCACAGAAACCAAACCCTGCCCGTGTGCCCACAACAGGCAGCGTGGACTGGACTGAAGGCAAACGTGGCTCAGCCACAACCCAAGCGCAGCGGCAGCCCACAGAGGACATACCTCCGCAGCATGGGTTCTGGCCAGTAGGGGAACCAGTAGGGTGCTTCAGGCACCACAGGACATTTTCTCCCTAGGGCCATTCTTCAAGATCAGGAGATGCCCTGACTTCCCTAATACATAGAGACGAAATGAGGAGACAAAGGAATATGTCCCAAATGAAAGAACAGGACAGGGGCACCTGGGTGGCTCAGTGGGTTAAACCTCTGCCTTCGGCTCAGGTCAAGATCTCAGGGTCCTGGGATTTAGCCCCACATTGGGCTCTCTGCTCAGCGGGTAGCCTGCTTCCTCCTCTCTCTCTATCTGCCTCTCTGCCTACTTGTGATCTGTCTCTCTGTCAAATAAATAAATAAATAAAATCTTTAAAAAAAAAAAGAAGAAAGAACAGGACAAAACCAAGGTAAAAGGGCTGAATGAAACACAGATAAGCAATATGCCTGATAACAAATTCAAAGTAGCAGCCATGAAGATACTCACCGGACTTGAGAAAAGAGGAAGATCTCAGTGAGACCTTCAACAAAGAGATTGGGAATGTAAAAAGGAACCACTCAGAGATGAAGAGCTGAATAACTGGAATAAAAAATACCCTGGGGGTAATCAGCAGCAGAATCAAGGCTGCGGAAGAGCAGATCAGTGGTCTCCACATCTCACTCTCCAGCGAAATGAAGTGGCTTCTGTTAAGTGAATGTTTTCAAGTCATCACTCATTTGTGAAATGTGTGACTTTAGAAAGGCTGTGTAACAACCTGTTGTACCCATATTGTCCTCTTTTCAGGTAGTAAGAAAGGACACATTCTTACTAGGTAAATAATAATGTGCATATCTGATAATTAGGCCCACAGTTTACAGTGGGAGAGGAAGAAGCAGGGTCCCCAAACTGAGCAGGGAGCTAGACCTGGGGCTGGATCCCAGGACTCCAGGATCCTGACCTGAGCTGAAGGCAGACGCTTAAAGACTGAGCCACCCAGGCGCCCCTATCATGTTAAGTTTTAAGAATGTAAATATTTCAAAAATACATAACAACAATAGCATTTAAGTTGAAAGGGGCTAAATGGACTTAAAGTGATCCACATTGTTTCTGGAAGTAGGGAAAGGTAAGGATTAACATTAAACCTTTAGTAGTGAAGGGTGTATGTTTTAATTCCTGGAGTAAGAACCGGAAGAATTACAATTACGAACTAATATGGAACATAAAATAAATGTCATAATAAATCTCTCATCTTTTCTAGAGGATATAAAATTTGCCAACCTTCTTGCCAACAAGAAGCTAGACTTGTCTTTTCCTAGTTCCTTTTTTTTTTTTGCATTTAAGGAAATAAATTTACATATGTGAGAGAATAGTTCCTTTCATTTTACTAAATAAGTTCAAAGCAAGTTGCAACGTATCCATTTTCTTTCCAGAAATTATTGAAAAGAAATGGATTCCTTCATCTTGCTAACTGCCTGTGTGTCCTAAAGGTATTTCCCTAGACTTTGCCAGTTTTTTCTATAACCCCTATTGAAAAAGAGTTGATATTTTCAACTCTCTAGAGTCTGGCAACCTCAAGGTCTCTATTAGTAGAATGTCCCCTTCCCTCTTGTTTTGTTTTATTTAAATCAGTGGTTTTTGAGAGAACTTTGTGCTGGCATTCCTCTTCGCATCATACAAATCTTATACATATACAATCCAAGATTGAAGCTTGAAGTCAGACAAACAAAATTAGATGTAATACTTGGGGAAACTTCCCTTCCCTCTCTCCCTGCTTTGTTCCTTCTTTCCTTTCTTCCATATGGGTTTATTAAAAATTTTAAGTATAGATGAGGAAATAAGATAGATAACTCTTTTTAGGAATCAGCAGGATTCATTATATGTAAAAAGATCAAGATTCAGACTATGGCTCTAGGCCATTTCTCTGATGTATTAAAAATATTAGTAATTCAAAGTTAGCCTAATTTTCAGTATTTCTGTTTATATCATTTTATAGTCAAATTGACCTCTTAGAGTCACTTAGTGTTTAATTTGATCCATTTCTTTAATCTTTAAAAATTAATTTTTAATTACTTCGCTAACACATGAATACATTTTCCCTTAAACTTTAGAACATCCTAGATGAGATTTTATTTTCCATTCCTGGTCTTCCTTCAGAATCCCCAGAGGTTAACCACTGCTATGAGTCTGATGTATAACTTTTTAGATCTTTGTATTCACATATCTACCCAAGAATTTACATGGTGTTCTTTGTGCCTGCATTTTCCTCCTCTTTCTAAATAAATTCTCCTGCTGATAGGCATTTAGATTGTTTTCCTTTTCAAACAGTGATCTGGTTAATGCTTGTACACACAGGAGAATGTACTTGTAGGGAAGTATCTAGAGGTGGAGTTGGTCAGTCACAGCCATGCTTGTTTTCAGTTGCAATATATTCTGCAGAAATGTACTACTGAGAGACAGCAGGGTGGAAGAGGACCCATTTCCACACACCTTTCTGGTATATGACATTATCAAATGTAATTCTTTTTGCCAAACATAATTCTATCAGGGTTTCTTTTCTTATATGAAGAAGTAATCTTGTGAGTGTTCCACTTTTCCTCTCACCAGCAAACCTTGACAGCACTGCTCCTTGTTCCCTAGAATTTACAAGACTTCAAAAATGATGCCCTCCCACTCCCCACTCCCCAAACTCTTACACTGCTTTGAAATGAAGGGAATCTATTTACTAGGAAAAGAAATAGAATATATCTACTGGGACAAATAGAATGGAGGTACTCTCTGTGTCTGGCGGAGCCCAGAAATACAAACTTCCTGAATACAGAGAACGGAGGCTTGGCATGAGGAATGGTGATCAGTGATGTTTTTATTAATCTGGGGAAATTATGAGTTCAGTAATCAGTGTCTTTGAGGTTTATGCCAGTGAAATTAATCCCGAGTTATTTTAAAAAATGGATTTCCAGCTTCTCAGCTTTATGATTTTAATTCCTAATATATTATCCTTAGTAGTGTAACTGAATGACATGGTTGAGATATTGAGAAGTTGTTTTTTATACAGTTATTTCATCTGAGAATGTGATGTTATTTTATTTATTTTTAAAAAATATTTTATTTATTCATTTGACAGAGATCACAAGTTAGGCAAGAGAGGCAGGCAGTGAGAGAAAGGAGGAAGCAGGCTCTCCGCGGAGCAGAGAGCCCGATGTGGGGCTCGATCCCAGGACTCTGAGATCATGACCTGAGCTGAAGGCAGAGGCTTTAACCCACTGAGCCACCCAGGCGCCCCTAATTTGTCTGAATTATAATATGGAAACATTTAAAATGGTTTTAAGAAAAGCTAGTTATAGGTACTTGTACTTTAAATTCAAAATATAAAGACTTTTTCAGTTTTTTTCTTTTGAAAAAGTTTCTAACTTATAGAAAAATAGCAAGACTAGCCCACAGATTTCCTCCATCTTCATGTTTTGACCTATTTGCCTTACCGGTTTTCCTGTTTATAGACATTTATCAATGTTGCTTTTTTCTCTTGAATCATTTGAAAGTAGGTTGCATACATTATTCCCCTTCACTCTTAATGCTAAAATGTGCAACCGCAAGAATAAAGATATTCTTCTACATAGCCAAGGTAATTAAATTCAGGAAATTTAATATTGACATAATACCGTTATCCAGTCTATAGTCTAATTTAGTCGGTTGTCCCAGGAGTCGCCTGTAGGACACTTTATTTTTGCTCCAGGCTCCAGCCCCCATCATGTATTGATGCATCATTGGCATGGTTCTTTTGTCTCCTTTCATCTGGAGAAGGGTCTCAGCTTGCTTTTTGTCCCTTAGGACATTGATGTTTTTGCAGAATACAGGCCAGTTATTTTACAGAATGTTCTTCTAGATGGGTTCAGGTGATGTTTCCTTATGGTTAGGTTCAGTGTATGCATTTTTGGCTGGAGTACCTTAGGAGTGATGGTGTGTTCTTCTCCGGGCATCGCATCTGGAGGTGCAGGGTGTCTATTCACCCATTATTGGTGATGTTAAATTTGATTATC
Source organism: Mellivora capensis (assembly GCA_004024625.1). NCBI lineage: Eukaryota > Metazoa > Chordata > Mammalia > Carnivora > Mustelidae > Mellivora > Mellivora capensis. The sequence goes on along the minus strand of PISX010008831.1, from coordinate 73,020 downwards.
TTACCATGGATCAGTCAAGTATTACCCATTTTCGACACTGTATAGTTACTATTTTTCCTTTTGTAATTAGTAAGTAATTTGTGGGGAAGCACTTTAAGCCTGTATAAAGATCTTATTCCCTCTCAAGCTTTTCTCACCCGCAAATTTAGGATCCATTGCTACTCATTTATGTCTGAATTTATAATTCTTTTTTTTTTTAAAGATTTTATTTATTTGACAAACAGAGATCACAAGTAGGCAGAGAGGCAGGCAGAGACAGAGGAGGAAGCAGGTTCCCTGCTGAGCAGAGAGCCCCACGCAGGGCTCAATCCCAGAACCCCGGGACCATGACCTGAGCCGAAGGCAGAGGTTTAACACACTGAGCCACCCAGGTGCCTTGAGTTTATAATTCTTAACTCTGTCATTCCTTCTGTGTATTATTAAACAGCATTCTGCTAAAATGAAATGCTTTCTGCTTTTCTCATTTTGATGCTCAGATTATCCCCAGGTAGTTATTCCCTATATCCTTTTCATATGCTTTTATAATTTTTAATACTTTATTCTTTTTTTGACACAATTAGCTTTTAAGGTCCATCTTGTATGTACTCTCCCTGCCCCAGCACTGGAATCAACCATTTCTCTAAGGAGCCCTTGTCCTGTTATTGGGGACTGGTATTTAAAACCCAAGGTCTGTGATCATTGCTGTACTACAATGCCATTGCTTCTTGACCTTTTCAGCAAACAGATATGGGAGATACGTATACCTACTTATTCTCATAGATGCAGCTAAAAAGATGGAGATATATTTAAAAATCCTGAGCGTGTACTGATACTCTCAATTCCAACATAGCTCCCACCCTGAATTCTCATCTCCCTCCTTCCACAGTGAAAACCTGGCTCACAAAAAATATTAATACATTTATTCCTTTCATCAGTCCTGCAATACATATAGAATCATTTCAGGATTGCTATACACGGACTGAAAAACAGACCTACTAAAAAGAGCTCAAGATTATTTGGAGTCCTTTTATTTTTCTTTACATTGAAAGTAGTCAGAGTTCTGTTTTCAGAAGTTACTTGGATTAGCTCTGTTTAAAAAAAAATAAGCATGGTAATGTTATTCATTTTAAATATAGTTGGGTTCATTTATTTTCATTTGCATTCAGTTTTAGGATCCTCCCTACCATCCTTGTTGATTTCATTTAATATTTTGAATATAGAGAACATTAACATGATTTTAAAACTCAAGAGTATACAAAACTGTATATACTCAGAGAATTATTACAAGATTCTTCACTTTTTAATTTAATTTAATTTTTAAAAAGATTTTATTTATTTATTTGAGAGATGGAGAGAGAGCACAAGTAGGAGGAGCTGCAGAGGGAGAGGGAGAAGCAGGATCCCTGCTGAGCAGGGAGCCCAACCCAGGAACTTGATTCCAAGGGCTCTGGGATCGTGACCTGATCCCAGCAGCTGCTGGTTAACTGACTGAGCCACCCAGACACCCAGCCCCCTATTTTTTGTTAGTAATCTTCTATTAAGGAATAATAATCTAAAATCAAGCAGAGTATATATATGTGGTTGAAGATATCTGTGTTGTTTTTCACTGGGTATGTAGATAGAGGATATTGGTTGTCTATTATCCAAGTCATAGAAAAAAATGTAATACCAAGAGGCCAAAAGACTGAGTGTAGTTCAAAATGGTTAAGATCCAGACATGGAGTAACATTAATTTCAGGGGGAAAAAAGCCTCAGGGGGCCTGAGGACTCAGAAAAGCTGTCGTTTTCCTGCGTGACACCAGGGGGCGCATTGGCTCAGAAGCGCCAGCAGGCCGCCTCTGCCAGGCTGAGCCTGGGAAGTGAGATGCAACCTCCCCAGCCCTCCAGACCTCCCATAACTGTCTTCTGTGCGGTGTGTGAGTTTTGACCTAGGAGTGGGGTGGAAGTTATGAGCTGGGGTCATTCTCAGGCCTCCGGTTCTCTCTTCTTTGATCTTGTTTTTTCAGTCAATGTTTTATTTTCTTTAGGTTGGCAAGAATGGCTAAGAGTTAAGTAATCTGTCCAAGGTCATAATTCAACCTCAAGCTGTCTAATTCTTTCATTCTGCCATTTGAAAAATGTTGTAAAGAACAGCCTTGCATACAGTGTGCCCATCTGCATATAAAATTAGATCAACTCCATATAATTAATTTCCTAATACAAAACAAACTGGCACACAGTGGACATGTGGAAATATTAGTCACACATTATGAGATCAGAAAATTCAAATAAGAGCCAATTAAAATAAATATGGAATTAATAGATTAGGTCAAGAGGAAAAAAGTTGAACTGATAATTAACTCAACATCTGATTCCCAAAGTAATCATAAATAAATTCGTTATCCCTATTGCCTGTGAAACCTTGGGGGCACTCCACCTGAATAAGAAAGTTGAGGTCCGTTATCCTTAAATTGCACTTGTTTGCCTTTTGCTGCTTATATAGGCTTATTTGCATTGCTTACATTAATGCTTAGTCATTCAGTGGCTAAAGTGATAGTCTAAGCTTTCATTTTGAGAGAGACAAAACTGAATTGTGCCCTCATCAGGAAATACAAGGATGAACTGAAAGATGAACTTGATTTTGAAGAGCATCACCTGTCTTATCAGTCCAGTAACTAGTTAAATAATATTCTGTCCATTGCAGAATGAAACCCAGGTTAGAGAAATGGGGCAAGAAAAGGCCAAGGTGTCCTTTTCAGCTTCTTTTAAAAAAAAAATTATTTATTTATTTACTTGACAGAGATCACAAGTAGGCAGAGAGAGAGAGAGAGAGGAGGAAGCAGGCTCCCCGCTGAGCAGAGAGCCCGATGCGGTACTCGGGGACCATGCCCTGAGCTGAAGGCAGAGGCTTTAACCCACTGAACCACCCAGGCACCCCTCCTTTTCAGCTTCTATTCAGTGTGTAAGAGATGCCAGATTCTCCTGTTTAACATCTTCTATTTACAAAATTGCTTATGGTAGAATTTATCCGTGAGTGTGTCCATTAAAGCTTTTATAGGATTTTCCTCATCTGGGGTTGTTGATATTTGATTATGGGGAAATAAGTCATCCATATGAATAGCTAGCTAATGTATGTGTTGGCACTGTGTGTTTGTTTCTCTTTCTCTTTTTTTCCTTTCACTTTTTTGCCATCAGAATATTCTATTTTCCATTTTATTATAATAAAATTTTCTGGATATTTTAGTTTGAGTGGAAGAATTAGCTGTATTTTAAATCCCAGTGATTACAGAAGTTTTAGAAGCAGTAAATATTATATTTAGCCTCTAAATTCTTATGTGTAATTATGTGCACACATAAACATATCTTTAGAAATTATTTACAAGCATGTTTATAAGAACAGAAATGCTTTGGTTTTTGGTATGATTTGTCATTATTTTAAATCTTAAACAGTGGCTCAATTTTATTATGAATCAGTTATCCACACCTGTAATCTTTAGCATTTAACTAAATATCTACTCTTTTGAACTGTTCTGTGATTATTTTATTGTTAATTCTCCTTTCTCTGTAAGTTTAAGGGCAAAAACATTTCATATGTTCTTTTTAGTGTATTCCCTACAACACCTAGCACTATCTTTATCACTTGATAGGTACTTAACTGTCAATTATTATTTTTAATTCTTGGCCATTCTTTATGCACATACATTCTGCCTTCTTTTTTAGTGTACTTTTTATTTTGATGTGGTTTCAGACATATAGGAACTTTCCAAGATGAATATAATGAATATCCATATATGTTTCACGCAGATCCCCCAAATGTTAATATTTTGCCACATTTGCTTTAAGCTTGAATACTTTCTCTTTGTTCATCTACCTCTTCCTTTCATCTCCCTCCTTCTTTCCTTGCCTTCCTTCATCTACCTAACTTCCTACCTACCTATGTATCTATGTATCCATCCATCTTTTCCTCTATCCATCCATAATACACACACACACACACACACACACGTGCATATATACAAGCACGTGTATATATATACAGATACATTTTTGGAACCACTTAGAATAACTTGCAGACCATTCGATGACTCTTTCCCCTGAATACTTCAATGTGTAGTTCCTAAAAACAAGTACTTTATTTTTTAGCCTAACTCCATATGGTTCTCACAATCAGCGAAATAACATTTAAACAACGTTATTATCTGATCTACAAATCTGATTAATGTTGTCAGTTGTCCCAATAATGTTCTTAAGAGCCAAAGAAAATCCCAGATCACGTGTCATAATTGTATATCAAGTTTCCTTTGTGTCCTTTTAATCCAGAACATTTGTTTTGTCTTTTTTGTCTTCCATGAGCTTGATGCTTTTGAAATGTACAGGCCAGTTATCTTGTAGAATGTCTCTCAGTTTGGCTTTGTCCAGTTTTCCTCACAATTTGGATTATGCATTTTTGGTAGAAGAATCCTAGAAGTGATATTATATTCTCTGTACATAGTATCAAGAAGCACATAATGCTGATTTGTACTCTTACTGGTGATGTTAACTTTGGTCACTTGTTTAGGTGGGATCTGTCAGATTTCTCTATTATCAAGTTACTATTTTTTTGTTTGTAATGAAGAAGGGTCTTGGGGAAGATACTTTGGGACTATGTAAACATATGTCTCGTCAAACTTTCACTCAGGAATTTTAGCATCAATTCATGATTCATGCTTTAATCCCTCATTACTATGATGGTCACCAAATGATGATTTTCTGATTAGATTCTGCTTTTTATTTTGAGTATAGATATCCTTTACTTAGCTTCAGAATTCTCTGAGTTCTCTTAGCACTATGCCTTATTCTATTTGTGCATTTACCTGGTGTTTCCCACAAATAACTTCATAACTAATACTTTTTTTGATGGTAGAATCATCTGTTCCCCATTATTTGCAATTGCAGCTAAAAGGAGCACCTAATATATTAAATATGTCTAGCAGAATAGCCTGCTTTCACCTCATTTTGTCGGAACTACTCTGCTTGAGTGAGGTAAGCATGGTAGGTTTCAGGAGAGCATCTATTTGCTGTCACCATTTCTTTGAAGCATCTTGAATGCTCTCCTGACAATATTGTTGTGACAAAGTATTAACTGGTGCAGCATAAACACGGTTTCACTCAGTCTTCACATGACACTTTGACAATCCCTCATCTGTTCACGATGCTATACCAATGAAGAAGAATCTGCAGCTAGGAAAATCCCAGATTCTCCGGGATCAACGCAAAGATAGTTCTGTAGTTTTATTATATGGTGATAAAGTAGAATCCACTAGATAAAAATAAATAAGTGTATGTAAGTATTTTTATCAAGACTGGAAAGCATATTTTATTTCATGTAAAAAAGTACCCAAGCTTATACTTTTTGTCTGTAGTCTAAAAGATATTTCACATGCAGATTACTTTATTTCTACTGTTTCTATTTTTTTTAAAGATTTTATCCATTTATTGGACAGACAGAAATCACTAGTAGGCAGAGAGGCAGGCAGAGAGAGAGGAGGAAGCAGGCTTCCTGCTGAGTCCCTGCTGAGCAGAGAGCCCGATGCAGGGCTCTGTCCCAGGACCCTGGGATCATGACCTGAGCCGAAGGCAGAGGCTTTAACCCACTCAGCCACCCAGGTGCCCCTACTGTTTCTATTTTAATTCAGTTCTGGTAATGTGTATTTATTGAGTAGCCTGCCTAGGCCTGCAGTAATTAGAAATGTGAAAAGTAGATATGTGTATGTATAGGGCACCTGGGTGGCTCAGTCATTTAAGCGTCTGCCTTCAGCTCAGGTCATGATCCACGGGTCCTGGGATCCAGCCCCACTTTGGGCTGCCTGTTCAGTGGGGTGTCTGCTTCTCCCTCTACCCATCCCCCCTGCTCATGATGTCTCTCTCTCTCACTCTCTCTCAAATAAATAAAATCTAAAAAAAAGATATGTATATGTATACATGTGTGTATATATGTATACATATGTATATGTATATACACATATGTTTATGTATGTATACATAAATTTGTATATTTGTATATATATAAACATACAATTGTGAGAGCTTTAACTTGTAAAAAATGTTGGAAGAAATACTTTTGATTTATTTATTTATTTATTTTGTTTCTAGTTAGTTCACATATAGTATAATATTAGTTTTAGGAGTAGGATGTAGTGATTCATCCCTTACATATGACACCCAGTGCTCATCACAATAACTGCCCTCCTTAATCCCCATCACCCATTTAACCCACCCCCCTTCCCACCTCCCCTCCAGCAACCTTCAGTTTGTTCTCTATAGTTAAGAATCCCTTAGGGGCACCTGGGTGGCTCAGTTAATGGAGTATCTGCCTCTGGCTTAGGTCTTAGGGTCCTGGGATCGAGCCCCACATTGGACTCCGTGCTCAACGAGGAGTCTGCTTCTCCCTCGCCCTCTGCCCCTCCCCACGGTTTGTGCTCTCTCTCAAATAAATAAGTAAAATCTTTTATAAAAAAAGGTACCTTATGGTTTGCTTCCCTCTCCTTCTCCTCTCTCCTCTTCCCTTATATTCACCTGTTTTGTTTCTTAAATTCCACATTATGAGTGAAATCATACAGTATTTGTCTTTCTCTGACTGGCTTATTTCGCTTAGCATAATACACCCTAGGTCCATCCATGTTGTTGCAAATGGCAAGAGTTTATTCTTTTTGAGGGTTGAATCATATTGCCATTGTACACATAAATCAAAGTACTCTTGATTTAATGTCAAATTCCCTTACGAACATCTGTATGATATCACATTCTGGATAAAGATTCTTGCAGAGATTATAGAATTCTTCTAGGTAAGTTGTTTACACTGGTTCAGGAGTGGACCTCCTGAAAGGTAACCTTGTGGATGAGATCATATTTAAAGGATTCTTCCTGACTTGTGCTATCCTGTTTCAGTTCTCGTCCTAGCTCCTAAACAGATCAGAAAAACACATTTTTTGGATAATTCACTGGTCTTTAAGAACACTGAAAACGTTTTGTTTAGTTTTAGCTGGTCCCAGAGATGCCACTCAGTTAGGTACTTATATTTTAATTAAACAAATATAACAACTATAAAGAAATCAGATCGATTTAGCATTGTTTTGGCTTGTTATTGCTGGAACCTACTGAGAGATACGGCATTTCAAGGGTTATGTGCAAGCACCTTCCTAGGTTTGTGCCCACTGCTGCTTGTCAGTGGGAGTGAAGGCACATTCTGTCTGAGTTGACTCCTGAAATGTTTTCAGCGCATCAGGCAACAGCGATGAGAACACTTGTAAATGATTTCTTTACGTTAGGTAGATTATATTTTATCATTGTATAGTCACCTTGTAGAAATAGGTCTCTGTGAAGTGTCCTGAGAATTTTCTTTGTTCATGGCAAGCAACGTTGGAGAGACATTGAGTCAGGAGATCCAGATTCTACTCCAAGATCTGTTCTTGGTAACTGCAGTCCTGATCCTTCGAGAGAGCTCAAGACTCAAGTACCTAACTGCCCGGTTCATCTGGGGATATAAACCTGTCCGTCTAAACAAAGCCTTTGCTTTCCTCCTGCCCCCACCCCACCTAAAACCTAATCCTCTTCCAACCTTTGCATCTCAGAACAAGGCACCGTTCACCCACTCGCTCAGACTCCAAACCCTTGGATCATCTTTGATTTCTTCCATCCCACCCTCTCCTTTTCCCAACAAGTTCTGTTCACCCTGTCTCTGATATTCTGTTCATCCCACTGCTGCCCTTTGGGTGCAGGCCACTATCATCAATGCTCTCCATGTTTTTAGTTACCTTCTAACAATTCTCCCTGCACCCTCTTTTGCCTTCCTACAGCCCATTTCCTACATAGTGGCCAGAGAGCTTGCTTGTTTGCTTGCTTATTTATTTACTTATAATTCTAGGATAGTTAATATAGAGTGTTATATTAGTTTCAGGGGTACAATACAGTGATTCAGCACTTCTGTACATTACCCAGTGCTCATTGTAGGTGTTCTCTTAGTCCCCTCCACCTATTCCACTTCCCCTCCCCCCACCTGCTTCCCCAGAGGCCAGAGAGCTTTGAAAAGTTACTTACCTTCTCCGAGTCTGCTGGAGGCATCCCATTGCGCATAGAAAAAAATCCAAATTCCTTGCATGGCCATCTGGCTTTTTGTTTAGCCTCTTCTCCTGCTCTCCTCTGATTTGCTGGGCGCTGACAACTCACTGGCTTTGTTGGTCCTCAGAGCCACCAAGCTCATCCTACGTCACGGTCATTGCACCTGCTATTCCTTCTGCTTGGCTTTAATGCATGACTGGTTTCTTCTCATTCAGGTTTTAGCCTAATTTCTTCTCCTTAAAGAGGTCTTTCCTGACTTTAGATAGTAGTAAGCCCCATCCAAATCAGTGTTTATGCCCTTACTTTGTGTACCCTCTCTATAGAGCATGTATTTATTGTCATCTCCCACCTCCTTTGCCTACTAGAATGTAAACTTCTTACCAGCAGGGATGATGTCTATTTGTTTACTTCCATGCCTTGGCACATAGAATGTTCCTAGTGAGCGTTAGGCACTTGATTCTCATCGAATGGATAAACATGGTCACTCTGATCCAGGATGACTTGTGTCCCAGGCAGCTCTTCCACATCGGGAGTGACCCATATTCATTTCAAAGCCAACACTGTTTACTGTTCTGTCTCCTCTGTCTCTTGGTCAGCTCTGCATGGTCTCCCGGATGCAGGCCTTTGTAAGCTGTGTACGTGCTTTTTCTTATTGAGTCAGCATCTTCCCCATGGTATTTATGTGGAGAGGGGCCGCCTTGTAAAGAGACCATTCTAGGCTGTCTGTTAGATTAAGCTAATACAAGCATCCAAGTAGTCAGTTTGAAAATTGGTCCTTTAACTTCCTTTACCTGTTCCTAAAGAGATTGCATTACCTCGGCACTTAGTGGACATGACGAAAGAATTTGTCAGGAGAAACTGAACCCTGTCATCCAGCCCATGGAATTGACTATGTGGTGAATCCTCATGGTGTGCTATACACTTCGTAGTTTTAATTACAGTTTGGGTTCACTACCTTCTCACCAGATTATCCCGAAGGCCCTTAACCTGGACTGGCTAGATTAAGTGTCCTGTGCTATTCTAGTGTCCAGTTCTTTTTTTTCAACCTGCTCCTTCTCTGTCATCCTCTAAATTCCCTTGTCACCTATAATGCCCCAGCCACCATTTCTTACTCATAGCGGAGCAGATACATTAGTTGTAGGCCTCTCATGCCCTGTCTGTAGTTATTCAAAAGCCAATATTTAGATTATATAGATTTTCTGCCCCAATTAATCTTTATCAAGTGTTTATCAGCTGTATTTCTTTTGTTAATAGAAATATGCTAATTACAAAAATAAATGCAAATGTGGGTAATTCTGGAGGCAGGATGCCTTTTGTGAAAATGAAGTCTCTTAATGCCATTTTCAGAATGTCACTACAAAATGCCTTCTATGAAATGGTAGCTATCATGTACATGCGTGTAGTATGTATGTATGTGTATATGTACATGTATAAGTGTGTTACACACACACAAGGACATATGTAGTTGGGGTTGAGACAATTCCTCACAGTTGTCCAATAATCTGTTAACTGAGCGTCCACACAGTTTCCTTGGTGTAAAAAATGACTGTCCACTGGGTAGCAAAACTGCAGCCTTTTTCCTACTCTGATAGTTTCATTTGTGTTACCTCTTCAAGACGAGGATTAGAATTAAATTGACTAGGCAAGCAAAGCTGAAAATTGAATTAATTTCAGATTTGTAATGAAAAATGGGATCTCTCCTACCCACTGTTAACCAGGGCCCTGTGGGCTATACAAATGAAATTGACAATCTCTCATTAAAGTGATATTTTCTCCGGTGAAATGTACTGGCACAAATAGTCTCTGAAATGCCTTGTGCTTCAAGATCACAGCTGCCATATGGATTATAGAACTGAATGCGGTTTTTATGAAATACATAGAATCCACAGCATTTATTCAATTTGGTGTCATTTTGCCAGGTATTTATGGAATTCCTTCTCTGTGCCAGGTGCTGTGCTAGGCAATAAGAATTAAGGATGATTGCAAGTCCTGATTCTTATCATCAAATGGCTTCCAATCTAATGGGAGAAACAGCTATACCTAAAGCCAAGCTCAGGCGACTGGTCCGTGATGTGAGAGAAGTCCTGTGCAAACACGGAGGGAGAGGGAAATAATGCCATCTGCTGGGTCTGGACAGAAATGAAATAGGTAATAATAGGTGTGAACTTCAGTGGATAACACCAGTGAGAGTGATCATCCTGGACTGTGGAAATTGCAAAACATTTCATGTAAGGTAAAATGCTGTGGGATCAATTTTAATTTTAACTGTGTTTTGTACCTTTAAAGAGATTTAAGAATTTCATTCCAAGAGAAAATTTTCCCTGAACTGAGGCTACCTTTTTGTTGATGAGAATGGCAAACATGGGTTGAATAGCTACCATGTGCTGGAATGGTCCCAGGTAGTACCGAACAGCAGCTCTGCAGTGTAGGAAACATTTGTAATACAATTTAGACAGGAGAGGCCAAGACACTGGCCTATGGTAAATGGCAGAGCTGGACTTCATACCCACGTCCCTTTGGCTTCAGAGACCATGCTTCCCCCCACCTCACCCCTGAATCCTGTCTCCCTTCCACGCAACTGTTACATGTGTGACTGCTGGTTGATGCAACTGATAATGTAGGCAGAGTCCATGTGTACCATTCTGGATTCATTTAACCAAATGTTACAAGTCTTGGAACCAAGCACTCTTCAATATTTTGTTGGCTTGGTGATCTGAGAGCTCAAGTACTAATGGCCCAGGACAGGACAACATTGGCCTGTTCCTCTGTCCCCTTATAAGAGGGTAAATGACTCATGGAGGACAAGACCCAAATCAAATGCTCAAGAGGGTATAAGAGCCCCTCAGTGATCCGAGATGCACTGCCTCAGGAAGGGTCAGCCTTTGTGAGCTAACTATCTGGCTAGAGGCTGCCTCTGGCTACACTAAGAGAAACCTTTTCTCTCAGGAGGAACCAGAGCTACAGTAAGTGGCCAGAGTCTTTAGGGATCCGAAGGCACCACTTAGCAATGAAGCCCATATGTAACCCAAAACTGGGAGGACCAGCCCCTTCAGGGCAGTTTTTGATCTGCCTTCCCTGGTGCTTCTTGCATGCCCCCCACCCCGCCCCCCCGCCGCCCCCGCCAGCATCCTCAACCAGGCCATCACATTGCTCATCTCTCAGATCCATAACTGAGCCTGGTCTTCCTCTCCCCAACCCCTAGCCAGGGAGGACTAGTACTCCCTTCCTCCCCCGTCCCAGCAGATTACGCCTGAAGGGCGAGCTTTCTTCCACCCCTCATTACTCAAGACAGGGAAAGGCACTGCTGATATTTAGAAGGAATTGGAGGCCTAGAAAATATATGAGCTGACATCTATATCTGTAGGCAAAGCATCGTTAAATAACTACTTCCCATTTACATCGTCTAATCTCTCAGATCTCCAAGGAAGGAGCCATATTCCTGTCCTCTCTTCTTTAATCTCCTACAATATTTACAATTGGGAACTTCTTTCTTACAGCAACTTAAAGTCTGCATGCTTTATTTGAACATTCATATCTCTTTACTCAGTGCTCTGAAGAGATGGATAATTGTAATCTGTACTTCCTTTAAACAATGTTATCATGAAATTTTCTCTCAGAGGCAGCTCAGTATGGTATAAGATCATCAACATTGGAGTCATATCTGGATTCAAATCTAATTCTGCTGCTTATCATCAGTTTGCCTTTGGGCACACGGTTTAGCTCTGAGGCAGTTTCTTCATTTGTAAAGTGGGACCATATTACCCACCTGACAGGATTAGGTATGAAATGCTCCCCCATGAATGACCCAGCTTCTTTTTATCTTGTTGCTTTGCTGTCCTCAAGAAGGTGGCTGCTCCCACTCCAGTCTTTACATCTCTGTTCCAGCCAGCAGGAAGAAGGAAGTGTGCAGGACCCTCTCATCCCACTAAGGCCACTCCTGGCAATTGCTTGACTTCCATCTTTACCCTCTTGGTCAGAGCATGGTTGCAGGCTCTGACTGGTTCCGATGGAACCAATCTCCATCTCCGATGGAGATGTATCTTTATTCTTGGCATGGTTTCATGTGCCTAGGTAACACTTGGGTGTCCTATTTCTGAGAGAGAAGGGGGGCATCATAAGTTGAATTCCCCAGGGAGCAGACTGTAAGACAGTTTATATTGTGGGATATTTATTAAGGAGTGCTCTATGGATCAATAGTGACTGAAGCGAGGCAGAAGAGGAGTCAAACTATACTGCAGGCCCCATGTGAGCCTTAGTTGGCCCCCACAGGTTGATTTAGAGATGAGATGGCCTGGCCTTTATATTCCTGTATCGATTGGTCATTAGGTGGGGGCTGGCCTGCTAATAGGTGTGACCTTGGGCAAGGCAACTCTTGGCAGTTAAAGTGACCCCTGATAAGACTAATGGCTGAAGGCCATCTGCTGCCTGCACTACCAGCAATTGGGCCCCCAAGTCCTTCATGGAAGGGGATTCTGGATGACTCATTTTGTTGTCCATCACAGGGAGAATGGGGGAGCTAGTGTACCTGCCGCACTACATCACACTATAGCAGGAACAAATAGAATGGAGAGGACTTTTGCAGAGGACTGGACTTTCAGTCAGTCTTGGTTGTGGTATTAGCATTTCCCTAGGTTATTTTAACAGGATATTTTTCTCCCACAGCATCCTGTGGGACTAAGAGAGTTGGCCATCCCTACTCTAATGATCAAATTGAGGAAATACTGCATTGCAAAATCTTTCATTTCTACTCCATGATGGCTGATGTTGAGTCCAGACCTTGTGAGTTGCATTAGGAAAGAGTGTTTACATTGCTTTTGACTTTGGTCTTCACCAAAGTGGAAATATAGAAAGTGCCTTTCTGTACTTAAAATTCTCTGTTATTGATACTCATTATTTCTGTCAGCAAGTGTGTAACATAGAAATTTCCTGAAAAATTTCTTGAAATGAAAAAATCCTTCATTAAACAAGTGCTTATTGAGCATGCAGCCTGTGGGTGGGCCTGTGCCACTCATGCAAGGCAGCCTGTCTCACCTGTGCTCTGCTGTCCTCTCTTAATCTGGTGTTTCTGTTTCCCCTTCTGCCCCCTCCTGGGAGTTCATTGCAGCAGCCAGAGTGATCCTGTCAGCATTTAAATCAGTCTTATCACTCCCTTTACTCTCAATCCTGCAATAGTTGCCAGTGTATTTATAATGAAATTCAAAGGCCTGGCCATCCCTCGCCAGGCCCTGCAGCTGTGGACCTTGGCCATGTCTCTGATCTCATTTCTACCCCAGCCGGTTTGCTCCAGCCATACTGGCCTTTGTCATTTCGCAGATATCCAAGGAGGTTCCTGACCCAGGACTCCTGTCCTTGTTCTTCCCTGTGCTGGAATGCTCTTTTCCTCCATCTGTGCTTGGCTTGCTCCCTCATTTCATGCAGGTCTCTGTGCCCTGCTGCCTCATCAGAGAGGCCTTTCCTGAGTCCTCTGTCTAAGGTGTACCATTTGTGTCTGTCTGTCTCTTTCATCCCATTTTATTTTACTTCATGGTGCTTATTATTTCCTGAAATTGTTTATGTATTTGGTTATCATTCATTGCTCATCTCTCTAACCAGACTATAGAATTTGAGAGAGCAGGACTTTGTGTTTCTTACTGCTCTATCCCCACAAGAGTGTCCCCAAGTAGGCACTCAATGCATTTTTGTTTTTTTGTGTTTTTTAAAAATTTTTTTATTTGACAAACAGAGATCACAAGTAGGCAGAAAGGCAAGCAAAGAGAGAGGAGGAAGCAGGCTCCCTGCTGAGCAGAGAGCCCTTTGCGATAGATGCGATGCGGGGCTCGATCCCAGGACCCTGGGATCATGACCTGAGCCGAAAGCAGAGGCTTTAACCCATTGAGCCACTCAGGCACCCCTCAATGCATTTTTGTGGGTGAAGGAGTGAGTATGCTGGTTTTTGGGAATATAGTGATAACTAGGACAGTCATGGACTCTGCCTTCATGGAATATCTAGTCTACAAGCAAGGCCCACTCTGACAGAAGGTGCGATGAAAATGATAGCATTTTCTCTTTTAACGTATTGTAGTAGTAAATTTTAATAGAGCTTCTAATGTTGAACTGTCTTTGCATTCTATGACAACCCCTTTTGATCATGAAACACAACCTTTTAAAATGCTCTTTTTGAGTTTGCTATTATATAATTTATCTAGTATTGGCATATAAGAATGATTTTCTCTAGTTTTCTACTATCTTTGTTCAGTTTTGATAATCATTAGGATTGTCGTGGTTATGTCAGCCTCATAGGAGGACTTGGGATGCTAACCATCTATTTCTGTTTTCTGGAGCATTTTAAATAACTGTTTAAATACCATAGGAATCCCTGTTTAATTTAGGCTTGGTGAAACTTGCCTATAAAACTATGTGGACTTGGTATCTTCATGTTGGGTATAAGTTTGATTTTCCTTATAATTTTTAGGATTTTGGCAATTGAATTAGTTTCCTTTTCTTGAGTAAGTTTCTATAATTTTATTTTCCAGAAAAGGTTTCGTTTTAGGTCTTAAAATATATTAAAAGTAATGGGTTCCTTAAGTCTTCTTGCATGTATAATTGCGTCTCCTTTATCATTCCTAATATTGCTTATTTGTGTTTTCTTTCAATGGTCTTAATCAAGCATGACAAAGTTTTATCTACTTTGTTGTTATTTTAAAAACCTCCTTTGATTTTATTAATCAAATCAACTTTGTTCTTGTTGTGATAGTTGTTTTGTTGGGGTCTCTTTTTCTTCTATCACAATTGTGAAAGTAAGGATACACATACTTATGGACACAGTTTTGGTGTCCACCTCCATCCCTACTCTGTAGAGACCTGGCATTTACCAGACTCTCTAACTTGCTTCTCTTGGATCTCAACATTAACAGAAGGGGAGTTTACCAGCCCCAAAGATGCATTTGGTCCACATCTTAAGGTTCTAGCATGGAGCCAAACATCTTTTCACTGTCAGGTAATTATTAAGTTGGGGGGGGGCTGTTTTATAGGAAGTCATTTAATTGAGTATTTTGATGACTTCAAAACCACTCCTGCTTCTTACATTTGTTTGGACTTCTCTGCCCATTTCTATTGTGCAGGGTTTTGCTTCAGGTTCCATGTAAATTTGAGCCCTTTGCTTTCTGTATTCCATCTATACCTTAAAAGTTTTAGTATGATTTAGCATGCTTTCTCAGTATTTAATTTTTAGCAAAACAAGACTCTGGTGAGCTTGACCATGCAGAAAAAGGTCTGGAAATCTGAAACATAATGATTGTTTAAGGGGCCTGATTTAACTTATGTATGTTGTAATTGGCCATTTGCGAGAGATGGAGCCATGAATTCCATCCAGTTCTAGTATCGTTCCTCACTCTGAGAGTGACAATGACCCTCAGCCCAGTGATTCCAGTGACAGAAGGAGCCTTCTCCATGCTTGAGCAATTGGCGTGGAATGTTACATTAATGAAAGATCACTTGAAAGTATTCACATTTTCTTCAGTAATTATTTTATAATATGATTTATTTACAGCAGATTTCTCTTGCCTTCAAAGTATACTTTCTGAAATGAATTTATTAAAATGATATGTGAACGTGTGAACAAATGCTAGTAGTTCTGTCTTCAAATCTAAGCTTATATAGCACAGAGGAAAAACATTTTTTAATGTTTAAATGAAAAGATAATCTAGATGTTTATCATCTAAACATTCAGAAGATTGGAAATTTCAACTTGACCAGACTTTCTGTTTTCTCCTCAACTCTTTGGGGTCATTTAGACACATTGGAATAAGAGTTCTTTTCTATTTACATGTACCAGGGAATCTCAAACTGTTTGGTTTGTTTGGGATTATGTCAGAGTGTGCAAATCCAGAGTTAATTCTCAAAAGAAAATGAGATTAAATCAGTTTAAGATGACAGGTGTGAAGGATTTGTATTAGATCCCAGTAAAGCTTATTAAGTGCTACAATTTGTAACTAAAGAAGTTCTGATGTGAGTGAGGAGAGAGAGAGGAGAGTTTTCTGTTGGGATGTTGTAAAAGTTCTATACCCCCTCCCAAATGGGAGCTAAATCATAATTCTGACCCCTAAACCTGGTACATTTCCAAAAGATGGTAATGATCACAGTTCATTTTTTCACTCTGCTTGAGATGTGGAAGTCAGACACTAAGCCAGGTCCCACGTATTTCTTTTTATTTTGGTGAGAAGAGACAGAACTGCAATGTAAACAGAAGTGCATTGTAAAGAATAAAATTTGTATGTATTAAGTATGTAAAAGATCCTACTTTACACACGTGTAATTATGATGGTAAAAATGGTGCCTACTTTCATGCTTTTCCATGAGAAATGACAGAACTTCAGAATTTGATTTCTTTAAGTACAGTTTTAATAAAATCCAAGTAGGTGTTTTAAATGAAGGAGCCAGTAGGAGAAACAGGAGAGGAAAGTCATTGTGGTCACAGTCTCATGAGCTTGTCAGTGGTAGAACTTAAGAAGAGAACCCAAGTTTTTGACATGTTTCTCTTAGCCCTGTCTGACATGGCACTGCCTTTTTCTTTTAGAATATCCTTAAAAAAAAAAAAAAGTCTTTAGGGTAGTTGGGTGGCTCAGTCATTAAGCATCTGCCGTTGGTTCAAGTCATGATCCCAGGGTCCTAAGATCTATCCCCACATGGAGCTCCTTGCTCAGTGGAAAGCCTGTTTCTCCCTCACCTACACCCCCTGCTTGTGTTCCCTCTCTTGTTGTCTCTAAGTCAAATAAATAAGTAAAATCTTAAAAAAATTTTTTTAATCTTTAAAAAGTTGAAAAAGTTAAACAAGATGATTGTAAAACCTTCAAAAAAATACAGAAATGTACAGTGTGGAATGAGACTCCCCTGTAGCTCCCCAAATGCTAATCTTGTTTTTCCAAAGGTCGCTAATCTTCACAGTTCAGAGTATATCCTTACAAACACTTGTCTATGTGGATGCCAACATGTATGCATTTAACTAACTGAGAGATGTTTAGTTGTTTGTTTTTCACTATTATAAGTATTACACAAATAAGTGCCTTTTAACCCAAATAGTGTAATATTTATTGGAATGCAATTAGAAATACATAATTAATTGTATAGGATAAAAATTATTTCAGTCGGTGCTACATAAATCTGAACAATTACTAGACTAGGCTGTCTAAAGCGGTAGTTCAAAAACTAGAGCGATTTAAAAAGTTCAAAAACCTGGGGCACCTGGATGGCTCAGTCAGTTAAGCATCTGCTTTCAGCTCAGATCATGATCTAGGGTCCTGGAATCAAGCCCTGCATGGGGCTCCCTGCTCAGCAGGGAGTCAGCTTCTCCCTCTCACGCTCCCCTTGCTTGTGCTCTCTCTCTCTGTCAAATACATAAATAAATCTTTTTAAAAAATTTAAAAACCAGAGAGCAATTTAATATCCATTAACATTTCAAATGCATCATCAAAAATGATTATGTGTGGCTTTAGAATTGCACAAATGGGTGCTTGACTGTCTAGGAAAATCATTGACTTTTGATGCAGAGAATTCCTTTGCATGTGCTTACTCTCCAAAGAGGGCTGCACTGGGTGAGTGGTTCAAAACAGCTCTTAGTTCTTCCTATGTTCTCTATTTATTTTCCTCAGCAATTAAGGAAGTGATAATATTGGAGATCTAGAGGAGACTTCAAGGTTAAAAAACAAATACACAGTAGTTATGTCATTCTCCAAGCTAAGGAATAATAATCACAATTCTTGAGGAAAATACCTCAAACTCTACTCAATTTACCAGTGGAATAATTGTACCCTAGCTATAAATATGCAATGATAACCTGAACAATGTATTTTCATAGAAACATGGTTAAAGGATTGTGCTTAAGGATAAACTACATATTTGCTTGTGTATCACATAAATAGTAAGTTAAATTCTATGAATGCTGGAATTGTTGCAGGAGTGTGATAGATGGTTCATTCTTGCTGTTAACCATTTGGCATGTTAATTATAAAGGTTCAAATCCTATATTTGTTTATAATTTTTCTTCAGGTAGTAGGAAAAGAATGATCATCTTTGGTATTATGGGTTTATATGTAAAATTTTATTTTAGGGTGCCTGGGTGGCTCAGTTGGTTAAGTGACTGCCTTTGGCTCAGGTCTTGATCCTAGAGTCCCATCATTGGGTCCCACATCGGGCTCCCTGTTCAATGGGGAGTCTGCTTCTCCCTCTGACCCTCCCGCTGCTCATGCTCCCTCCCTCTCATTCTCTGTCTCTCAAATAAATAAATAAAAATCTTAAAAAAAAACTTTTACTTTATTTTTTACTTTTTATTTTTATTTTTATTTTTATTTTTTTTAAGATATTTATTTATTCATTTGACAGAGCGAGAGAGCACAAGCAGACAGAATAGCAGAGGGAGAGGGAGAAGCAGGCTCCCCACTGAGCAGGAACCCGATGCGGGGCTCAATCCCTTGGACCCTGGGATCATGACCCGAGCCGAAGGCGGTTGCTTAACCAACTGAGCCACCCATGTGCCCCTATTTTTTACTTTTTAAAGTAAGCTCCATGCCTGGGGTGGAACCCAATGTGGGGCTTGAACTCAGGACCCTGAGATCAAGACCTGAGCTGAGCTCAAGAGTTGGATGCTTAACTGACAGAGCCACCTAAGTGCCCCTGTATGTAAAATTTTAAAAGATCGTGGTCTCAGGGTCCTGGGATTGGCCCTGCACTGGGCTGAGAATCTGTTGGGATCCTCTCCCTTTGTCCCTCTCCCTCCCCCACTCGTGCTCTCTCTAAAAAGAAATAATCTTTAAGAAAATAAATAAAGGTAATACTAGTGTACAGTTTTCTGTACATGAAGATATACTACCAAATAATAAAAGCAACAATTTACCTTTATTGTGTTCTTACTATGTGCCTGCACTTTTCTGAGCATTTAAACACAGAATGAAACCCCAAAGCTTACTAGATCTACCTGTTACTATCCGTACTTTGCACACATGCCACAGAAAGGGGAAAGTCTCTTACACAAGGACACAGCGCTAGTGAGTGGCAGAGCTGGGTGGTTTCTTTCTTTCTTTCTTTTTTTTTTTTTTTTAAAGATTTTATTTATTTATTTGATAGACAGAGATCACAAGTAGGCAAGAGAGGCAGGCAGGGAGAGAGAGGAGGAAGCAGGCTCTCCGAGGAGCAGAGAGCCCGATGTGGGGCTCGATCCCAGGACCCTGGGATCATGACCTGAGCCGAAAGCAGAGGCTTTAACCCACTGAGTCACCCAGGCGCCCCTGGGTGGTTTCTTAATAAGAAGATGTGGCTTGTGGCTATGGAAGGGCAAACATTTTCATTCTCATAATTGGCTCACATAGAAATTAAAATATTACCACCATGCTTCATCTAAATGTCTGAAACTCTTGCCCAAATTATGGTAGTTTTCCTCTACTGGTGAACATTTTGAAATATAATTGTATATAGGCAGTTGTATCTAGTGACAGATTATTGAGGTTAGAGAGTTCTAAGTATGTTTTAAAGCTTATATCCAATACGAAAAAGCACACAAATGTTATAGTGAAATTCATGTGTAAATATACAAAAACATTTTAAAATTTAAAAAATTGGTTAACATGAGTTATCTTTCCCATTTTTAATAATAGTACATGTAACCAAAAAGTTTGTCTTTTATGCCAACAGGTTTCATTCTATGTTGTATAGAAATTAGGCATAAAATAGCATAACATAAAAATAAATCTGCCCTTTATATAGACTATTTAGTTATATTCTAAATTTCTGTACCACCTAATAAGCATCTTTCTGTACTTCTGCTAAATTTTATCTCAAATATTAAATTTTCCTTTTTTGCTAATTTTATTTGGTGATTAGTTTCCTTTGGTATTCCCCTATTAGTAAACAAACCTTTTTTTTTTTTTTTCCTAAAGAGAGAGAGAACATGCATGCAGGCATGGGGATAGGAGGGGAGGGAAGGAGGGAAAGGGAGAGAGAGAATCTTGAGAACTTAAGCAGGCTCCACCCCAGTGTAGAGCTGGATCTCATGACCCTGAGATCATGACTTGAGCTGAAATCAAGAGTTGAACCGACTGAGTCACCAGGTGCTCCAGTAAACAAAACCTCTAAAAACATTTACAAAGTGTCATTTGATTTCTTATGAAATATTATTTGGTGTTTTTCAAATCAAATTTAAATATTGGGAATCATGTTAAGAGTTAGATTTTAGAGTAATTGACATAGTATTTTGAAATATCAGGAGATTTCTTAGGGAAATAGAAAAAGACATGATTTTTCTATACTGGGATTATTTCCTTTTTCTTGGTCAAATTAAAGGTCTCGCTTTTAATTTCCAAGACCCAGTTCTTCCTGCTTCTGCAGCCCACCTAAAATACATGCAATGATCATCTGTTAATTACTTTGGTCTTTTGGATACTGTTCTGGCCTCTCAACTTTGTTTGTAACAAGAATAATGAATGTGTCTAATCAAAGCTTAAGGGGTTATGAATAACTCTACTGGATCAACTTGAATTTTCTTTCTTTTTTTTAAAAACTAAGTTCTGTCTTTCTGTCTTATTCTCCAAGATGCTTCAGCATTCCTGCCTTCATTCATTGCTCATCCCTCCACTCTATCTCTATTTGGTAAACTCCTTACTTGATTAAAAACCCTAAGCTCCACTATTGATACTGTTTGCAGGGGGATATTAAGGCATTCTGATTAATTGAACTTTTAAGTTCATTGAGAGCCAATAAAAAAAGACAACAACAAACAACACTTATTGCAAAAACCCAGGTTTGTTCCAAGCTGCATTTTTACATCTTTCCCCAAGCAGTATATTTATAGAATTTGAGTATAAAGGTTACTATCTTTGGGTCAGACAATATTATGTTTCAGGCCTCCACCACCATCTGTCTATTGTGTAACCCGCGTTAAGCCCCAGGTCTCTCATTTGTAAAAAAGATGAGAGTAGCACCTGCCTTAGGGCTGTTGGGTAGATTAAGTGAAATAATCCGTGTAAGGGCTTAGCATCCTTCCCAGTGCATAGTGAAAGCCCTATAAATTATAGAAATTTTTATTGCTCTCAGTAACTATTAGCTTTGTCCCTGTATATTGTTCTACACAATGGAGAAATTAGTATGTATGTATGGAAGGCATACATTATGTCAGTTGGTAAATAATAAGTGATAAAAGTTATTTTATCATATCCTACATCATATACTACATGCTACCTGGAAAATGGGGTTTTTTTTGGTACTGTTCCAGATTTTAAAAAAATTAACATATAATGTTTTATTTGTCCCAGGGGTTCAGGTCTGTGAATCATCAGGCTTACTACACATTTCACAGCACTCACCATAACACATACCCTCCCCAATGTCCATAAGCCAAACACCCTCTTCCTCCCACCCTCCCCTCCTCCCCCCCAGCAACCCTCAGTTTGTTTCTTGAGATTAAGAGTCTCTTATGGTTTGTCTCTGTCCCGATCCCATCTTGTTTCATTTTTGGAAAATGCTTTTTTATGATGCCTGAGAAATGTCACCTACTGACCTCGTATCTTGTCTCATGAAACAAGAAATAATTCATAAGCTATAGCAATTGATATATATGCACATATTCCTTTTTATTATTATAGGTGTAAATAAGTATTTAATGAAACACTGTCATATATTGCAAGCAAAAACTAGCTTAAGTCTCTATTTTTTTTTAAGGATTTTATTTATTTGTCAGAGAGAGAGAGAGCGAGCACAGGCAGACAGACAGAGTGGCAGGCAGAGGCAGAAGCAGAAGCAGGCTCCCCGCCGAGCAAGGAGCCTGATGTGAGACTCGAACCCAGGACTCTGGGATCATGACCTGAGCCTAAGGCAGCCGCTTAACCAACTGAGCCACCCTGGCGTCCCTTAAGTCTCTATTTTAAATTTGTAGTATAAAATCTTCTCTTTAACTAATTAATATTTTTAATAATCCTCAGAACATCACAAATAGTTTTCTGTATTACCATATGGTGCGTTTGTGCCCAGTTTGTAAAATCCCTTTTCAGATCTGGAATAAAATTACATTTGATTTTAGGACCTTATCTAACTAGAATTAGGAGGTGAAATAGAGACATACACCTCTTCCCCACCTAATTTTTTAAAATATGTAGTTGAATGTGGCTATCTGGTGTTGCACAGAAAAATGTCCATAGAATTAGTTGCAGTTTATAATGAATTGAGGCTAGCTTGACCCAACTATGACAGAGTTATACATAATGAAAACTTTTGAGGCTTGATTAAAAAAAAAGATTTGGGTAGACAAGGCTTTTAAATATGAGATTCAAATCATTCATTTTTTTTAACCACCCTAAAAAAATGGACTTTTTCATTTTTGCATAATACTATTTCTATTGGTATATATCATAATATAGTTGTAATGAGACCATGATGCTATTTTGTATTCTGTTATTTTATTTGATATCAATATAATTACATTCACATTGCAACATAATTATTATTTTAAATATTTGCATTCTAGTTTTAACATGTTCACATTCCTTAATTTATTAAGCTGTTTCCTTAATATTTGATCTTTATGTAGTTAGAAGCTTTTAAATCAGTGAGCAAGCAATGAACTCTATTGTGCCTTCTCTTTTATGTTAAATTAGGATAAATACTTAAGAGTAAAATTACCATCTGAACAAGCATAAATCCTAATAAAGCTTTTGCTGCATATTACCATGTTTCTAAAAGTGTTGTGATGTTTTACTTTACCACCAACAGTGAATATGTGTAACACTGCTTTGCCAACATTGGGTGTTATATTTTTTGCAGTTTAGGAGTGTAACAAGGCTTTTAAAAATACTCTAGAAGACATCCAGATGGCCAACAGACACATGAAAAGATGCTCAACATCACTCATCATCAGGGAAATACAAATCAAACCACGATGAGATACCTCCTCACACCTGTCAGGATGGCTAAAATTATCAAGACAGGAAACAACAGATGTTGGCAAGGATGTGGAGAAAGGGGAATCCTTTTGCACTGTTGGTGGGAATGTAAACTGGTGCAGCCACTCTGGAGAACAGTAAGGAGATTCCTCAAAAGTTAAAAATAGAAACTACCGTATGATCCAGCAATTGCACCACTAGGTATTTACCCAAAGGATTCAAAAATATTGATTTGAAGGGACACCTGCATCCTGATGTTTATAGCAGCATTATCAACAATGGCTAAATTATGGAAAGAGCCCAAGTGTCCATCGACTGATGAATGGATAAAGATGTGGTATGTGTGTATATATGTGTATGTATATATATATATATATATATATGTGTGTGTGTGTGTGTGTGTGTGTGTGTGTGTGTGTGTATGTGTATATATATATATATAGTTGCACATAGCAAGTGTTCATTATTGCTATTCTAGTAATATTCTCAACCATCAAAAAGAATGAACTCTTGCTATGTGCAACAATATGGATGGAGCTAGAGTGTATTATGCTAAGCAAAATAAGACAGAGAAAGAGAAATAATGTGAATACTGTGTGATTTCACTCATATGTGGTATTTAAGAAACAGATGAACATAGAGGCAGAGGGAAAAAAGATAGGGAAGCAAACCAGAAGACACTCAGTGTCAGAGAACAAACAGGGGTGATGGAGGGATGTGGGTGGAAGATGGGCTAGATGGGTGATGGGTATTAAGGAGGGCACATGTTGGAATGAACACTGGGTGTTATATGTAAGTGATGAATCACTAAATTCTGCTCTTGAAACCAATAATACACATAGGTTAGCTAACGAGGATTTAAATAAAAATTTGAAAAACAAAACAAAACAAAAAATAAAAATACTCTAATTTTGCTGATTTGGAATAAAAACACCTCCAGTTTTCTGTTGACCTCTTCTTGGGTATATTGTTTACCCAGCAGCCCTGTTACCTTCAGAGCTATCATTTTTTGAGTTCTTTGTCATGTTCCAGTCATTGTGCTAATGTTTCCCACAGCTCCATGAGCTAGGAATTCTTGGGTCCTCATTTTATAGATGAGGAAAGATGCTGAAAGGGGAGAAGTTACTTGCTCAAAGTTACCCAGCTAAATAAGTAGTAATTAGAGATTTGAATTCAGGCCATAGGATTCCAAAATTAAAACTAAACTTCTCCTCTGTATGTACAGATTTTGACATTGATTACATTTGATGCAAGTATTTCCAGCAGCCTTTGTCCTTTTAATTTTGGTTTTGTTCTTATTCTACTGTGTAAATGTTTAAATATGTTTATTTTTGAAAATGTGGTCATGTTGTGTCTGTTTCTTCAAAGCTAAGAAAGTTATTATCTTTAACATATCTAATAATTTACATTTTTTGCCAGTAGTTTCAATTATTGTGTTTGTTTAAGCTTTTGTGATTCCTCTGCAGTTTATATTGGTGAATAGGTGCTTTTTAACTCCCCCACCCAACATAATATTTTAAACAATCCTTCTTTATCTTTGTCTTAGAGATAAAAATTTATGAACTGTTAGTTTAGATGTAGATGTTTCTTTCTCTATATTTGGGTTATTTCTCAACTGTCCAATTTTTCCCCTTTGCTATATTTGTCATTTGTTTCTTGTTCTGTTGATTCTTGGACACATGTAGACTACTGTGTCAGTTTCCTGAATTTGTGAATTTACAGTTCATCATTGCTTTGGGGACTCTCTTGCTGGACCATAGTGAATTAAAATCCTGAACCTTTTTGTGATTTTAGCTTTGTTGTAGTATTTGTTGAGTCAAACAAAAGACAATAGGACAGTTTAGCATACCATAGACAAGATTCTGTTACCTCCCTTCGTGCCAGAATCTTTCTTCAACAGAAGTGGGGGGTGAAGGACAGAGCCTATGTGGCCTGGACACCCCTTACTACATTGCCTTGCTTGTTCCAAATGAAACTTAAGATGGATGAAACAGACCTTTGAGGGAACACTGCACCTGCAGTGACACATAGACCTTGGGCTGGGTGAAGTTATTTTGATTTGTTTGCAAAGACAAGTTCAATTTTTAAGTGCCTCGCTTTGTACAAAGTAAGACATAAATGCTATATAATATGTTATTATTTTAAAGATTTTATTTATTTACTTATCAGAGAGAGAGAGAGAGAGTACAAGCAGGGGAAGTGGCAAGCAGAGGGGGAAGCAGGCTCCCTGCTGAGCAGGGAGCCTGATGCAGGACTCAATCCTAGGACCCTGAGATCATGACCTGAGCCAAAGGCAGATTCTTAACCAACTGAGCCACCCAGGCATCCCTATAATATGTAATCTTAATTCCATTTTTAAAACTAAGATCATTAAGGATGAAATATTGTAAGTTTTGGGGGGGGTTTCTATGATTTTACCTCAATTTGTGTACTTTGTATTATCATGATTAAGATCACTGAATTATTGTGTGGGATTATTGCATAATTGTGTCATTTGTAAAAAATAAGCTACTGGAGGTGTAAACAGAGTAACTGCTGGACTTGAAACCTGCCTCTGCTCCCTGGTCTTTCTAAACCTCCTCTCTACCACCATCCTTTCAAAACCAAATGCAACTCTAGAAGCCTTAAAGAATCATGTGAATCCTGGTTATAGCTTTCCTTAAAAAGGCTGTATAGAGCTTTACATGGTATACTGTTGAGCTGAATATCCTACTTCACCTGTCTTTCCAAAGTTCTTCCACAGTCCATTCATGTTGCTTCCTATCATATCCTCTTTCTCTTTTTCGGCCCATTTCTCCATCCCATCTTCTTTTTCCTCCTTTGTTTCTACCTCTTCCCTGCAACTGTCTCCTGACTCATGAACCTTCCTAGGGGCTGCTCTCTGGGAAGTATAGTCTGGTTTCTTCTTTACCTGCTTTTCTCTGAGGAGAAGTAGAGCAAAACTCCTGGTTAATAAAATCCTCTGACTTATTAAAGAAGGTGACAAAGAACAATAACAAATATTTGAGGAACTTGGTCTTAAAAACAATCAGGGGACACCTGGGTGGCTCAATTGGTTAAGCGGCTGCCCTCGGCTCAGGTCATGATCCCAGCGTCCTGGGATGGAGTCCCACATCGGGCTCCTTGCTCAGCAGGGAGCCTGCTTCTGCCTCTGCCTCTTCCTGCCACACTATCTGCCTGTGCTTGCTCTCTCTCTCCCTCTCTCTCTGACAAATAAGTAAATTAAAAGAAAAAAACAAAAACAAAAAACAAAAAAACCCACAATCAGCCCACAAAAGCCAGTTGCTTCCAGGAAGAGGCCAGGGTGATTGTGACCAGGAGAGATGAGCTGGTTGGGCTTGTGAGGCAGACACAGGGACTGCTGGCTTTGATTAGGGGTGAGTGGCTGTCCAGCCAGCTGCACTAAAAGAATTAACTAAGAGCATCCATTGTAGAGAACCTTCTGTTTTCTCTAGTAGAATCAATTTGCAATGTCCAAGGTTGGCATTAGAGAAGATGAGATGACTGAACTTAGTGGCTCCTCTGCGTTCCTGAAAAGATTTCTTTCTGCACTCTCTTTAAGGAGGGCTGCCCCCTCTGGAAGTCTTTAGCTCCCGCTTCCTTAGCTGCTCTTGTCTTCATCACTCTAGCGCAGGACAAAATGCTCTGGACTAAGGTCTCAGAGTTCTTAGCAGCAAATAGAATCTACTCTAGGTAGTATAAATAGAAAAGTAACAGGTATCAGAATGTTCCCTGAATCTCTAAAAGAGCCAGAGACCACACAGCTCAGAACAGACCCCAGCCACACCGAACGCTCCAGCTCAGGTGCTGAACTGTACCCCTCCCCACCCTGCAGTGAGTTGTGATGGAGGAAGAGTCTGTTTGCCTTCTCAGGGGATGTGGGGGGTAGGTGAACAGTTTGCACAAGCTAAAACCCACCACACGTGTATCAAAGTCTTTGGATTCCTTCCTCTCCATTAGAGTAAGAAGTTTCTGTCAAATAGTGTAGGTCACCACTAAATCCAGATTTCAGTGAAGAAATAGAGCAAGTAATTGCAATTACTCCCAGTTGCTTAAGCCTCCATATTGAATCCAGAAGCTCCATTAAGACAACTAATCTGTAAAGGCCAAGTTAAAATCATATTCTTCCCTTCCCTTCCTTTAGTGTCTATTCCCACACAGATTTCCCAAATTTATACTGGCCAAGTGAAACTTGTTAAACTCTTACAAGTTTGTAAGTTTATAAAATATTGCCATTATTTTGGTTGTGTAAGCCTTTTTTCCCTCTGATTTGACTTTTTCTTTGACCTCTAGTGAAGTTGAAATCAGACTGTGCTTATGGTCTCTAAACAATGGTACGGGCACAGGTGGGACAGGAGAAGACAGGCTCCCTTTGAGGAATAATTTCCTCAGGTATGACAATATCTTGTCTCCTAGCAAGACACATATTGTCTAAGGAGATCCAGCAGGGCTCCAAGGAGTTATGATTGGGGATTCAGGCAAGAGGGCTTTGGAGAAGGTCATTCAGAGGCTGACAGTGCTGAAATTGACCAAAAACTCACATTTTCTCATCAGATTCCTAATTTTCATATAAAATTTTGGCTCTCGGGATACCTGGTGGCACAGTCAGTCAAGTGTTCAACTCTGGGTTTCAGCTCAGGTCATGAACTAGGGGTCTTGGAATTGATCTCCGAGTCCAGCTCCCCACTCATTGGGGAGTCTCCTTGTCCCTCTGTCCCTCTTCCCTTTTCCCCTTGTGCTCTCTTTTTCTCTCAAATAAATAAATAAATAAAGTCTTTAAAAAACACAGAATCTTTTTTTTTTATTTCTTTTCAGCGTAACAGAGTTCATAGTTTTATACCACACCCAGTGCTCCATGCAATGCGTGCCCTCCACAATACCCACCACCAGGCTCCCCCAACCTCCCACCCCCTGCCCCTTCAAAACCCTCAGGTTGTTTTTCAGAGTCCATAGTCTCTCATGGTTCATCTCCCCCCCAAAAAGATTTTATTTATTTATTTGACAGAGAGAGAAATCACAAGTAGGCAGAGAAGCAGGCAGAGAGGGAAGCAGAATCCCTACTGAGTAGAGAGCCCAATTCGGGGCTCAATTCCAGGAACCTGGGATCATGACCTGAGCAGAAGGCAGAGGCTTAACCCACTGAGCCACCCAGGTGCCCAAAACATAAAATCTTTTGAAAAAATTGGCTCTCCCTTGGTCTGGTCCTTATCAATATCAGAGATGAAAGAAAGAAAATAAAACTTTGTTTGTACCTCGATGTCAGGTATTTATGAGAATTTCAAGAGGTATTTCTATTTTTAAAAGGGTATCAGAAGAAGATTGAATTGTGAAAAGACTTTAAAGTTGTACAGACCTAACTCTGAATCCTGGCTCTGCGATGTACAGGCTAGGTGACCTTAGGCCAGTTCCTTAACCTTCTGGAGTCTTATTGTGCTTGTGTCTAAGGAGGGATAAGTATCCATATCATCCGTATCCTGTTGGATTGTTCTTGAGGTTAAATGAGATCCTGTGCAAAGTAGCACATAGACATTGCCCTTTAGATAGTAGATAATAGTCATTCAGTGATTAATAAATGCTTATAGAATGGAATGCAGTTTTAATTCTAAAGTAGACCAACTTGCTAATAAGGGACTTAGAATCATATGTATGGAGAGGTCTTTTGACTTGGGGGCTTTCTTGAGAAATTTATTAAAATTTTATGGAAGGTTTTCATTACCTTCTCTATCTAAGGTAGCCTGTGTGTTTAAGTGGAAATTTACACATGTCTTTGAAATTTAGTAAAATGATCAAACATCATTTTTCATTAGAGAAATAACTGGTTATTTGGCTGGTTTTACCACCTCGTAGATAGTGTCTGACAGACTGGTGGATCAGTCGTGATAATGGAAATTCTCACAGGTGTTATTTCTGTACTTGTTTGGCTGTGGTTATGAACATTAAACGGCTTTTTTTTTTAAACAGGACCAAACTCATTGAAACATTTTTTCAGAAGTTGAAAATTTATTTCTCCTAAAGTGTTTTTTAAAAAAAGATGATTCATTTATTTATTTGAGAGAGTGAGGGAGAGCAAGCAAGAGGGGCTGAACTAGTGGGGGTGGGGGCAGAGGGAGAGGGAGAAGCAAGCTCCCCGCTGAGTAGGGAGTCAGGCATGGGGCTCCATTCCAGGACCCCAGGATCATGACATGAGCCGAAGGCAGATGCTTAACCGACTGAGCCACCCAGGCATCCCTCTCTTGAAGTTTTAATAACCCTACCATTTTAAAAAAGATTTTATTTATTTATTTGACAGAGATCACACGTAGGCAGAGAGGCAAGCAGAGAGAGGGGAGGAAGCAGGCTCCCTGCTGAGCAGAGAGCCCAATGCGGGGCTTGATCCCAGGACCTTGAGATCATGACCTGAGCCGAAGGCAGAGGCTTAACCCACTGAGCCACCCAGGCACCCAACCCTACCATTTTTAATATACATCTTTTAGTCGGTATAAAGAAGCTTTAGAACACAGCATATCTACAAGGATCATTTGATTTCTCTGACTCTTGAATATTAAGTTAGAACAAGCTTCAGAGTATGTGTTCATCTCCTTTTTGCAAAGCTATATTCATATTTGCATTATATTATTTTTAAATGATGAAAAATGTAAAGGTAACCTATACATTACTTGTTTGAAGAATGTCTTCCCAAACTTTAAACAGATATTAATATTAATTTACATATCTTAAAACTCATTAACTATTAGTGATCTTAAACAATAAAGTTGAATATTGGGCAGTTATTTCTGACAAGCCAGTTAAAAAAAAATGGATTATTTTCTGTGTGTACAATGGCAATTTTCCCATTTTATAATAATATTTTATCTCCCAGTGTATTTCCACACATGTATATATTGTTTTCATTGATACATTAGTGAGTTAATTAGGTTAAAAATTTTATATTGTGCCTAAGCGAATGTTTAGATAGTTAATTTTAGATTTAGTCTTGATTGGGGGAAGCATCTTCATCGTGCATTGTACTCTGAATAATAGAATACATTTCCAAGGACTGGGAAATACAAATGATATTTACATCTTATACACTTTTAATCTGTGTATATACTACCACTTTGTTCTTTACTGTCACCACCCATTTTAAAGCTAGAAAGTCTGTTCTTATCTTGTGTCATGACTTTCAGATATGAACATTTGGGAGTCAAAGACGTAGTTCTAATAGATTTGGAAGCAAAGCCAAAATTAGTTATATTTAAAAAATACGTAACACCAGCCTTTGCTACCATTGATCAGTCATGCCTATGTCAATATCAGTACTCCATAATGTGTGATGCATATTTGTAATTTAATTTTTAAGCTTTAAAACATAAATATTAGCTATAGGCCAAGTTATTACATTGCCACTAGTTTCTTTCATACACAAATAAAATAGGTATAGAAAGTAATTCGGAGTGGGGTATGAAGTTTTCAAATTTATTTTCTCCTTCTCTTAAGTTGTGTTTGGGAACACAGATGATGGGATGAGTAGATGCCTGATCAGGAAGTACTATAGGCTGATGTTTGTGTCCCCTGCAAATTGGTATGTTGAAGCCCAGTCCTCAATGTGAGGCCTTTAAGAGGGGATTACGTCATGAGGGGGGAGCCATCCTGAATGGGATTAGTGCTTTTATAGTCCCACCTATGCCCTGTGGCATGCTCATTCAAGTGGGTCTTTTTCTCATCTCTTTCATCTCTTTTAATCAGCAAGATGCTCACATTCAGTTCACTTAGGGATTTCACTGGTAGGTTGCTAAAACGAGAACGAATCCCAGTTTTTGTTTTTTACATAAATCAATACACCTTCAAAAGTAAAAGAAATCCAGCAGTATCCCCGCCCCAACTTTCTGTACCTGTCATTCAAGATTATTCATAATTGGTAGAGTTCTCTAACAACACAAATCCTGCAGTCAATCAATTTGCCTCTACTTCTAGTTCTAGTCAATGCACTCTATAATTAGAAGGAAGAATTGCTGAGGCACTACAATAAAATATTTACCTTAAACAAACAAAAGGCCACACAGGTACCCCTTTTGTTCTTCTCTATTTCTGTCCCTGAGTAAAGCAAACATTGTGCCCGCAATGTTAGCCTACTGCCAGAGCCATTGAAAAACCAGAGATTTATATAACAGAATTATATTAGAAGTTCCACACTGTCCACCCCTCTATTTGCCTTCTACTTGTTATGTCCAGCCCTGGATCTTGTCTCAGAGTTGCTTGTGCCTTTGGGCAAGCCATTTCTCTGGCTTTGGTTTTCTTCAAATCTGTGACTGGTGAGGGTGGGATGAGATTATATTTGGGTTTCCTTTTAGTTCTGATTCTGTGGAGTAATAAGTCTCCTTTCACCCAGAAAAATACCAGCAGATCTCTTTAAGGATTAGCACAGCATCTATTACAGGGAGTTCTTTAGAAGCTTCCATATAAGCAGACCTCAGAAGCTTTAGGACCTCCCAGAGCCATCCCCATTCTCCTCAGCAATCCTTTTAAAATTCAGAAATGTGACTTGAAGGAGGAGTAATAGAAAGAAGTTTAAATTATAGCAACAATGGGAAAACATTAATCTTAAAACCATGTATTTCCTTATCACTTTTCAACATCTATGTTTCCTCTTATTTCTGTTGTGTTGGGCACAATGAGAAATGGATCTTGATACATTTTGTCCCTTTACTTCTAGCCTACTTTGTTAATGTCCCTTGAGCTGTCTCTTATAGTACTGGTGCCAATTTCTCTTTTTAGTAAG
Organism: Mellivora capensis; assembly: GCA_004024625.1. Classification (NCBI taxonomy): domain Eukaryota; kingdom Metazoa; phylum Chordata; class Mammalia; order Carnivora; family Mustelidae; genus Mellivora; species Mellivora capensis. The sequence goes on along the minus strand of PISX010008831.1, from coordinate 41,307 downwards.
TTATTATGCAGATCTTTGGGGATGGCTGTCAAATGCTTAATAAAAACTCGATATCTAAGCTAACTCTTGCTTTGGGGCTTTGAGTGAGATCTGGTGACCCAGCAATACTATGCCTACATATTTACCCAAGTGAAATAAGGACTCTGTTCACATGAAAACCTGTAACACAAAGTTTATAGCAGCTATATTTGCAATTGCCAAATACAAGGGGAACAGTTGCCTAAGGGGGGCAAAGACAGAATTTTGGGAGGTGACAGAACTCTTGTATGTCTTGACTATAGTGGTGGTGGTTATATGACCACAGGCTTGTCAAAACTCACAGAACTATACACTAAAAAGTGTGAGTATCCCTTTATGTAAAGCATAGCTTAATTTAAAAAATGAATAAAAATTCTGTTTAAAAAAGCATCTGGAAACAAAAGTATATTTCATATATCTACTGAAGTATTTTTTAAAATTTTTATTTATTTATTTGACAGAGAAAGAGAGAGAGTACAAGCAGGGGGAGTAGCAGAGGAAGAAACAGATTCCCCACTGAGCAGGGAGCATGATTCAGGGCTCAATCCCAGGACCCTGGGATCATGACCCGAGCTTAAGGCAGATACCCAACCAACTGAGTCACCCAGGTGCCCCTATTGAAGTGTTTTTAATGCCTAATACTCTGTTGGGCACCTTGGGGTAAAAGAGAAATATAGATGTTACAGAAATATGAGACATTCTTTACAAGGAACTTATACTTTATTTAAGGAGATAAGAATTTAGAATTTTTTAAAAGATATATTATTGGGGGGGCACTTGGGTGGCTCAGTTGGTTAAGCATCCAATTCTTGATTTCAGCTCAGGTCATGATCTCAAGGTCGTGAGATCAAGACCCACATTGGGCTTGCAGGGGGCATGGAGCCTTCTTAAAGTTTTCTCTCTCCCTCTCTTCCGTCCCTCTCTGTCCCTTCCCTTCATGTGTGCCTCCCCCCACCTCAAAAAAAAAAAAGATATATTATTAGAACACAAAGACTATTGGAAGCAGTCACTTTTTGTTGTTGTTGTTGCCAGACAGCTGAAGTAAATACAGGAGTTGTAAACATGAAAAAAAAATCACTCAATGTATAAACAATGTTTAAAGTATGGCATCTGGGTTTTTTTATATGTTGGTTTAAAATGTTTTATTTTTCAGCGCTGGGGGACAGGAGAAGAGAGGAAAGCCAAGTCATAAAATAAGTAATAAAACACAGATTAACCTTGTTTTTCTGAAGGGATACAGGTAAGTATTTGTGAATTTATTTTTCATGGCAGCATATAATAAAAACTACCTTTGATGACCTTCATTTCAAAGAACATTTACCTTATGAAGCATTTCTATGTATATTTAAAATTTCTGTGCAGTTCAAGGAAGACAAATGATTACTGTAAACACTAAATCTTATTGAACTTCCTCACACATACCCAGCACAGGCAATTATCATTTCAAGAATGTGGAAGAGACTGCTGTTTGCCTACCAGATATCTGTTCTTACCCTCCTTAGCAACAGAACCCCAATTTTTTCCCCTGAAAAATGGCATTGACTAGCCTTTATTGGAGACAGATGTGGCTGGGTGACTGCATAAGTGTTGTGTGGATTTCCAGGAAGCCACTCAGGGGGGAGCTGGCTCCACTAGGGTGGTGGGGGCCGTGGGACCTCAGCCACCCCCTCCTCTTGTTGCTGGAATACAGGCATGACGGTTGGAATTCCAGCCTAGTTCGCTTATCTCCCCTCTTCTGTCCCCTCAAGTCCCTAGGACACCACTCTCTCTCCACTGACAGAAACAGTCTTTAGTTAATAGTTGATGGTTGATGAACAGTCCTCATCACTGGTTTTCTTTAAATGGCTTTTTGGTCCTCCCTCTTGACCAGCCTTGGGCTAGTAGACATGAAAACAAGCTGACCTTTACTGAGCATTTTCCACTCTCCTAGCAGTGCACTAAGCAGATTCCATACATCTCCTCATATGACTTTCACATTCCTAGGAAGTAAATCCTATTAGTACCACATTTCACAGATAAAGCAATCAAAAGACTAGGATAGATGACTTAGCTGGCCCCACAGCTTGGTCGCATAGCGAGGAAGCTGGGATTTCAGCTGAGGCCTTTTTGCTTCTACACTGTGCCATAACACTATGCTACCCATTCATCTGCATTCAAACTCTTGTTACTATATATCATTTAAATACATTAGAGACACCAATTCAGCATCACAGAGTCTATGCATCACCTCTTTTCTCTGTCACTGAATATAATATTCCTGTATATACAATTTTTTCATAGCTTAATTTGACCACTTGCCAGTTGTGTGATTTCATTATTAAAATATTAATTCTCAATCCTCTTCTCTGGCAGGAATGTCTGAGTGTATGTTTAGGGGGTAGGAGGGAAAGGGCAAGAGTCGATTCAGTTCTCTTTGATCCATACTCCTCCTACTATACCCCTCTGGTTCCTTAAATTGGTCCAGTTCCTCCATTAAGGATCCTGTCTGCCTGTTTTCTCCATAAAACCTTAATGTCCAGCAGTCCCCTTTTCCTTTAAGTGGAGTAAATTCTTGGTCACCTATGAATGTTTGGTGAGCTCAGGAATTAACTTTAATAATAAAAGGTACTAAGCATTCTTGGCTGCCTGGGTGGCTTAGTCATTTGGGCACTGACTCTTGGTTTCAGCTCAGGTCGTGATCTCAGGGTCGTGAGACTGAGCCCCTTGCTGGGCTCCACGCTCTGCACAGAGTCTGCTTGGGATCCTGTCTCTCTCTAAAATAAATAATAAAATAAATAAATAAGATCTTTAAAAGAAGATCTTACATGACAAATGCCATATTTGTTGTTTTACGTAAATAAAAGTGTCACTGGATCAGTAGTATGTTCTGGTACTGGGACTGGCTCTGTCTTTTTTTTTTTTTTTTAAGATTTTATATATTTATTTGAGAGGGAGAGATTGCGAGAGAGAGAGAGAGCACAAGAGGGGGAAAGTCAGAGGGAGAAGCAGACTCCCTCCAGAGCAGAGAGCTGGATGCAGGACTTGATCCCGGGATTCCAGGATCATGACCTGAGCCGAAGTCAGTTGCTCAACCAACTGAGCCACCCAGGTGCCCTCTGTCTTTTTTTTTTTTTTTTTAAGATTTATTTATTAATTTGAGAAAGAGAGAGTGCACGTGAGCAGGGGGAGGGGCATAGGAAGAGAATCTCAAACAGACTTCCCTCTGAGTATGAAGCCTGATGCAGGGATCCATCCCACCACCCTGAGATCATGACCCGGGCTGAAATCAAGAGCTGGACACTTAACTGACTTAGCCACCCAAGTGCCCCATGGCTCTGTCTTCATGACAGCAACTAAACATTTCAGAACGCTGATTCATTTGTTAACTCTACTTTGACCACACTCTCTACCACTGACCTGCTCTTCACTACTTCATCATTGATGGCCTGTACCCCAGAATTCTGTCATGCCATTCTATTATTTGGCAACTATTTCTGAAGGTTGGTTTTCCTTCTTCAACTAGATTGTAAGCTTCTTGAGAGTATGAAATTAGTATACTAAGTCTCATCAAACACACATTTAGCTCCTGTGTCCTGGAAAGAGAGAGGGTGGGATGAAAGGATGGCTGGCCTCCTGCTACTCCCTGTGAGAAGTGTATACCCCAAGGGATGGTCTAGTTTCTTCAGGGGGGCCTCAGCACTGTTACAGAGTCATATGTACCAGCCACGTAACTGCCCTGTCCCTGACAGTAAGCTAAGGGACTGAGAGCAATTGCAGAATCCAACCCCTTGTAGCAGATGTGACTCCACATATTCAATACTTGATAACTGAGTGAGGCTAATTCCCTGGTCCTGGAAGAAACAGTGACAAAACAGAGGAGCAGGTTAAGGAGGTACATTTTCAACATTTAAGACAAATGGTACTCATTTGGCTTCAGAAGAGGCGGCTTCTATGGAATTTGCATAATTTCTATTTCATGGGCAAACTTAACAGCAGGTTACAATTGTTAGCATTAAGAGGCCAACACCAAAATCTAGATAAGATACTCTCATTATCTAAACTTATTAAAAACATTGGGTACTAGATAAAATTGTATAAATAAATGAAACTACAGTCTTTCTTTGTATGAAAGTTTAAGGAGATAGAGATTTCAAAAGATTCTGAAAATGGAAAGGAAAGTATGATACATAACTCATCTCATGTATAAATAAAACCTCCAGAGTATCATATCTATATATGACATCTCTGTATCTCTATATCTATATCCAACTTTAACCAAAAGAAGTCCCCTTGGGAATCAGTCTGATTAATGGCTTCTAAAAATGACTGATGAGAGAGAAAATATCTCCTCCTGAATTTCCTATTCTATTCAGTCTTTACTTATTACAGTCAGAATAACAAAATAGGGACATAAAGAAGCTCAATGACCTATTTCTTTAGAGAATCTATTTCTTAAAGGAGAAATGAAATATTCCCACTTCAGTTGGCATTCACATATATGTAATTTGTGCATTTTTATTTTTTTTTTAAGATTTTATTTATTTATTTGTCAGAGAGAGAGAGCGAGAGAGGGAGCACAGGCAGACAGAGTGGCAGGCAGAGGTAGAGGCAGAAGCAGGCTCCCCACTGAGCAAGGAGCCCGATGTGGGACTCGATTCCAGGACGTTGGGATCATGACCTGAGCCTTTGGCGAAGGCAAAGCCGCTTAACCAACTGAACCACCCAGGTGTCCGAATTTGTGCCTTTTTAAAGAGCATTTAGTAAATTGAGGGTTTTGTTTTTGGTTTTGGTAAATTTCTTGGTAAATTGAATCCTATTTGAAATATCTTTGGAGAGCTCACTATTTTAAAGGAAGCTTTAATCCTTTTATAATGAAAATTGAATATAATAAACATGTCTGAATATCTGCATAAATGTGTTTGTATGTGCACACACACACACAGTGACTATCATTGTCTCAGCACCAAAAGACTTAGTAACAGAGATTTAATCATACTAGGCATCAGTAAGGTTTTTGGGATTAAAGAGGCCCTACTTAGAAGAAAATTTCAGTTCTGTTGTAGTGACATGATGTGAATGCATAGAACAAGCCATGTTATCTTTTTATTTTTAATTTTTTAATTTTTATTTGTTTAGAAAGAGATCCTTTTTTTAAAAGATTCTATTTATTTATTTGACAGAGAGAGACACAGTGAGAGCGGGAACACAAGCAGGGTAGTGGGAGAGGGAGAAGCTGAGGAGGAAGCCCGATGCAAAGCTCCATTCCAGGACCCTGGGATCATGACCTGAGCCAAATGCAGATGCTTAACGACTGAGCCACCCAGGCGCCCCAGAACAAAACACTTTAGAGCCCCACCAGACCATATAGGATCCAGTGCAGGAACAAATGATTTAGACTAGCACTTCTTGCCTTATTATGCTTCTCACCCTGAAGCTCGAGTCACAAGGGTGGGGGGGGCGTGGCATGGAGTGGGTGGGATCTTTTTAAAAAGTAAACTCTGATCTGGTAGGTCCTAGGTGAGACCTAAGGCTTTACATTTATAATAAGCCTCACCTGTTGTCAATGCTACTGGCCTGAGGACCACACTTTGCATAGCAAGGGGCTAGTGTAGAACAATTAACCAGGAGAGTCCAAAGAAAGAAGAATTAATATGGTCTGGCATGGAGACCTCTCTCCAACCCTCTTTACCTTTAATAATATGAATAGTTGTGTCTTAATTTCTCTGCTTAGAATACACACACACACACACACACACACACACACACATTGAAGCAAACAAGGCATCATAACTATATGTATATAGTTTAATTTGTTTTGGTTGCTGTAACAAAAATACTGGGTGGCTTACAAATGACAGAAATTTTTTTTCTCCCAGTTTGGGAGATTAGGAATTCTAAGATCTGTGCCAACGGATTCAGTGTCTGGTAAGTGCCCACTTCAGAGTTACAGACTGCTGAATTTTTGCTGTGTCCTCAAATGGCAGGAGGGCTGAGGCTGAGGGAGCTCTCTTGGATGTCTTTGATACGGGTCCTAATCTCATTCAGGAGGAATGGCTTCATCACCTCCTAAAGACCTCACCCTCTAATACCATCACCTTGGAGGTTAGGATTTCAACATAATGATTTCTGGAAGGGACACAAAGATTCAGACCATAGCATATATATATCAAATAAGTTATATATACATACTTCTTTTTTTTTAAGATTTTATTTATTTATTTGACAGACAGAAATCACAAGTAGGCAGAGAGGCAGGCAGAGAGAGAGGAGGAAGCAGGCTCCCTGATGAGCAGAGAGCCTGATGTGGGGCTCGATCCCAGGACCCCGAGATCATGACCCGAGCAGAGGCTTTAACCCACTGAGCCACCCAGGTGTCCCTATACACACTTCTACTTGATGATTCTTAGGAGTATCTCAGTAAGTGGAAATTTGGGGGCAAATTTTGAAGGAAAATTTCTGCAAAGCTTTTAGTAAAAAGTAACACCTATTTAAAATAAGGACTTCTTTTTAGGTTTGGGACAGGTATAAATCAAATAAATAAAGTACTGAATTTTATATTCTGAGTTAACTTTCTACATTTGTACTATAGTTGACTTTCTGAAAAATAATTGTATTTATTTTATTTCTCTATATTTTGAAAACACCTTTTTGTCAGTCATTTTAAACCTACATTTGTGTATCACATAATGCAATATAATCATAGGTTTGGGTGTCTTATTCGTTTAATGAGAATGGAATTGAGATCTTGAAGTTTACAGGAAATCATTTAGTGATTTAGAGTTTCCTTGGGAGTTGTTTTTACAGCCTGATTGTGGTGTATGTTCTGAAGTTTCTTACAGACTCTCTTAAGGATTTGGGGTCAAGTTCACATTTGATTATTTCATTGAGCATGGTTGTCTTGGGAGTACATGGAATTTCAGGCCCAGCTGTACAATTAGAAGCCATAGGCTCCCCATAAGACCACCCTTACCTCTGACACCAAATGCAAGTTTGAGGGTCCCAAAACCTCTCGCAGTTTGGATGATTAGCTAGAAAGACTCATAGAACTCACTGAAAACTGTTATACTCACTGTTATGATTTATTACAAGGAAAAGATCCAGATTAAAATCAGCCAAAGGAAGAGGTAAATAGGGCAGAGTCCAGAAGGTTTCCAAGTGCAGAGCTTTCATTGTTCTCTCCTGGTGGAGTGAGGGCACATTAGTCTCCTGGTATCAGTGTGTCACAGTACACACAGAGTGTTGCCAACCAGGCAGGCTCATCCAGGCTTTAGTATTTGGAGTTCTTACTGGGGCTCCATAACTGATTGATGCCCATGTGCTTGATCTCAACTTCCAGATGAACTGTGTGACCTAAAACCCCATTGTTGGCTGTATTGTTAGACTTTCTGCATGACCCAAGGACCCCAAGCAAACAAAGATATTTTTACAAGGCATGGCATTTTAATGATTCATAGATTGTCCCCAGTAACAGAGGGTGAAGGTCAAGACCTTCTTTTAGGATAAGACCACTTTTTTTTTTTTTAATTATACCAGGGAGTATTTTTCAAACTGCTGGTTGATACCCATTAGTGGATAGTGAAATAAATTTAAGTAGTCCCCACAAGCATTTCACCAAAGGTCATATTTCAAAAGTTTGAACAACACTAGCTTAGAGTGATTAATGTAAATAAAATCGGAACTGTTTCACTCAACTTGGGAGTTGTTCAGGCCCGAGATACTCTTGACTCACTCAGCAGGGACCACACCTTGTATAATCTCTTTAGGGTTCTGGTTTTGTTTTGGTAAGTGCTTATCAGTGCTTACTGGGCTAATGCTTTAAGATCTTCCTGTCATTTTTATTTGTTTGTTTAGAGCGCTAGTGGGGAGGAGCAGAGAGAGAGAGAATCTTAAGCAGGCTCCCGCCAAGCATAAACCTGACACAGGGCTCTATCTTACAATCCTGAGATCATGATCTGAGCCAAAATCAAGAATTGGACGTTAAACTCACTGAGCCACCCAGGAGCCCCTTATTTATATATTTATTTATTTATTTATTTATTTGAGAGAAAGAGAGAGAGCTTGAGTGGGGAAGATCTGTCATTTTTTTAAAAAAAGATTTTATTTATTTATTTGACAGGCAGAGATCACAAGTAGGCAGAGAGGCAGGCAGAGAGAGGAAGGAGAGCAGGCTGAGAGAGCCTGAAGTGGGGCTCAATCCCAGGGCCCTGGGACCACGACCTGAATGGAAGGCAGAGGCTTTAACCCACTGAGCCACCCAGGCGCCCCTCTTTCTGTCATTTTATTTTATTTTTTTAATTTATTTATTTGTCAGAGAGAGAGAGAGCGAGCAAGCACAGGCAGACAGAGTGGCAGGCAGAGGCAGAGGGAGAAGCAGGCTCCCTGCCGAGCAAGGAGCCCGATGTGGGACTTGATCTCAGGACGCTGGGATCATGACCTGAGCCAAAGGCAGCCGCTTAACCAACTGAGCCACCCAGGCGTCCCATCTTTCTGTCATTTTAAAACAAAACATACATCGATCTTTACAGTAATGTAGACAAAGTATCAAAAATAAGAATATAAAAAATAAAGGCAGATAATAAATACATTCTCATCAGGAATAATTCATTTGCATGTGTATTTGAAAAATATTGGTGAATTATAACTACTTCACACATTTTAGTGATTGTTTGATGTCCTAAGACTTGGTTCGTCTAACAGCAGCTTATTACAGTTGGTTTTGAAATCAAGCAGTTGTGGGTTCAAATCCCAGTCCCGCTACTGATACATTGCGACTTGGGAAAATCACTTATCTTCTCTCAGCTTCAGTTTTCTTATGTGTACAATTGGGATTATAACAGTGGTTGTGTGTGTGTGTGCGTGTGCATGTGACTATTGTGATGATTAAATATAGGTAAATTGTCAACACAATGTCTGCCATGTAGGAGGTGCTTAACAAATTACTATTATTATTACTATAGTTAGCAATAATAATAATCTAACTATATAGTTATTACTAACTATAGTAATAATAATATAGTAACTATAATTTTTTTGACTGTTGTTGGTAGTAAGGGGTCTATGGGAAGTAATTAGTTTTATTGAATCTTTGTTATGGTAAAGTAGTCTGTGTAGTGGTTATTAAGTACAAGCTCTAGAACCAGACTGCTGGAGTACAAATTCGATCCCTACCACTTACCAGCTCTGTGATCTTGGGCAAGTTGTTTACCTTCTATGGACTTCCATTTCATTGGTCTATTTGTCTATTGTTCCAATACTACACTTTCTTAATTACATAGCTTTATAGTAAATCCTGAAATCAATAATGCAAGTCCTCTAAGTTTGTTGTTTTTCAAGACTGTTTTGGCTATTCCAGGATCTTGGCACATTTTTTTTTAAAAGATTTTAATTATTTATTTGACAGACAGAGATCACAAGTAGGCAGAGAGGCAGGCAGAGAGAGAGAGGAAGGCAAGCAGGCTCTCTGCTGAGCAGAGAGCCTGATACGGGGCTGGATCCCAGGACCCTGGGATCATGACCTGAGCCGAAGGCACAGGCTTTAACCCACTGAGCCACCCAGGCACCCCAGGGATCTTGGCACTTCTGTTTAAAAGTTTGAATCAGGGGTGCCTGGGTGGCTCAGTGGGTTGGGCCTCTGACTTCAGCTCAGGTCATGATCTCAGGGTCCTGGGATCCAGCCCTGCATCAGGCTCTCTGCTCAGCAGGGAGCCTGCTTCCTCCCTCTTTCTCTGCCTGCCTCTCTGCCTACTTGTGATCTCTGTCTGTCAAATAAATAAATAAATAAAATCTTTAAAAAAAAAAGTTTGAATCAACTTGTCAATTTCTATCAAAAAGCCTGTTGGAATTTTAATTAGGGTTGCAAAAAGTTAATCAACTTTGGCGAATTAGCATCTTCATAATGAATTTTTCAATCCATGAACATAGTATATGTCTTCACTTATTTAAGTCTTTGTAATTTCTGTCTGTAATATTTTGTGTTTTTTCCATGAACTGCACATCTTTTGTTAAATTTATTCCTAAGTACTCTGTATTTTTGATGTTATATAAGTGGCATTTAGATTTTTGTCCCTCTTCACAGCCAGTATATAAAAATACAGTTGATTTTTACACATTATCTTATATCTTGCAACCTTGTTATACTTATGATTTCTAGTAGTTTAAGATTTATTAATGTTTTCTATGTAAAATGTATCTTCCAGGAGTAGAGACAGTTTTATTTCTTTTCCAATCTTTATGCTTTTTCTTTCTTTATTCTTGCTTATTTCACTGCTCTGACGTGTGGTACAATAAAGAAAAGAAGTGATGAAATTGACATCCTTGCCTTGTTTTTCATCTTAAAGGAATGCATTCACTATTTTTTTTATTGTGTTATGTTAGTCACCATATAGTACATCATTAGTTTTTGATGTAGTATTCCAAGATTCATTGTTTACATATAACACCCAGTGCTCCATGCAATACATGCCACCACCAGGCTCACCTTTCCCCCATCCCTCCCCCACTAAAACTCTCAGTTTGTTTCTTTTTTTTTTTTTTTTTTAAGATTATTTATTTATTTATTTATTTGACAGAGAGAGAGATCACAAGTAGGCAGAGAGGCAGGCAGAGAGAGAGGAGGAAGCAGGCTCCCTGCTGAGCAGAGAGTCCGATGCGGGGCTCGATCCCAGGACACTGAGATCATGACCTGAGCCGAAAGCAGAGGCTCAACCCACTGAGCCACCCAGGCGCCCCTCTCAGTTTGTTTCTCAGAGTCCGCAATCTCTCATGGTTTGTTTTCCCCTCCGATTCCCCCCCTTCACTTTTCTTTTCCTTCTCCTAATGTCCTCCATGTTATTCCTTATGTTCCACAAGTAAGTGAAACCATATGATAATTGACTTTCTCTGTTTGACCTATTTCATTAGCATAACCTCCTCCAGTCTCAACCATGTTGATGCAAAAGCTGGGTTTCATCCTTTCTGATGGCTGAGTAATATTCCATTGTATATATGGACCACATCTTTTTTATCCATTTGTCTGTTGAAGGTCATCTTGGCTCTTTCCACAGTTGGGCTATTGTGGACATTGCTGCTATGAACATTGGGGTACAGATGGCCCTTTTTTTTCCACTACATCTGTATCTTTGGGGTAAAAACCCAGTAGGCCAATTGCCAGCTTGTAGGGTAGCTCTATTTTTAATTTTTTGGGGAATCTCTACACTGTTTTCCAAAGTGGCTGTGCCAACTTTCATTCCCACCACAGTGGCTACAGCAATTTACATCTCCACATCCTCTCCAACATTTGTTGTTTCTTGCCTTGTTAACTTTTGCCATTCTAACTGACGTAAGTGGTATCTCAATGTGGTTTTGATTTGAATTTCCCTGATGGCTAATAATGTTGAATATTTTTTCATGTGTCTGCTAGCCATTTGTATATCTTCTTTGGAGAAGTGTCTGTTCATGTCTTCTCCCCATTTTTTAACTTAATTATCTGCTTTTTGGGTGTTGAGTTTGAGAAGTTCTTTATAGATCTTGGATATCAGCCCTTTGTCTGGAGTGTCATTTGCGAATATCTTTTCCCATTCTGTGGGTTGCCTCTTTGTTTTGTTGATTGTTTTCTTTGCTGTGCAGAAGCTTTTTATCTTGATGAAGTCCCAAAAGTTCACTTTTACTTTTGTTTCCCTTGCCTTTGGAGATTGTCTTGAAAGAAATTGTTGTGGCGGATGTCTAAAAGGTTACGGCCTATGTTCTCCTCTAGGATTTTGATGGATTCCTGTTTCACATTGAGGTCTATCATCCATTTTGAGTTGCATTCACTATTTTAACATTAAATATTTTAGTTACTGGTATTCCATAGTTCCCTTTTACCAGGTTAGGAATTTTCATTCTATTTTTAACTTGCTGAGAGGTTGTTTTTTTTTTTATGATGTATGAGTGTTACATTTTGTTAAATCCTTTTTCTGCATCTATTGAGGTGCTCATATAGTTTTTCCACAAGAGTTTATATAAGACTGACATTATTTCAAGATTGTTTTGGCTGTTCCAGGATCTTTATATTTCCATATTAAAGTTTGAATCAGCTTCTCAATTCTATAAAATAGTCTGTTGGAATTTTGTTTGGGATTACATTGAGTTGGTCAATGTTGTTTACAGTTTACCAGTAAAACCATCTGGGCTGAGAGTTCTCTTTGTGGGAATTTTTTTTTAATTACAAATTCAGTTTAGCACATAGAAAGCTATCCATATTTTCCCTATGTGTGTGTGTGAGAGAGAGAGAGAGTGAAAGAGAGAAAATATAGTAATTTGTATCTTTCAAGGAATTTGTCCATTTTATTTAAGTAGTTAAATTTATTGATGTGTAGTATTGTTTTTTTCCTCTATATCTCCCACCTCTCATTTCCTTTCATCCATTTTGCCCATTCCCTGCCCCCGAGCTACCATCAGTTTGTTCTTTGTTAGGGTTTGTTTCTGCTTTTTGTTTGTTTATTCATCTGTTTTGTTTTTTAGATTCTACATATAAGTGAAATCATATGGTATTTGTCTTTCTCTGACTTATTTCATTTAGCATAATACCCTCTAGGTCCACCCATGTTGTTGCAAATAGCAAGATCAAGATCTCATTCTTTCTTTCTTTTTATTTATTTATTTATTTATTTGACAGAGAGAGATCACAAGTAGGCAGAGAGGCAGGCAGAGAGAGAGAGAGGAAGAAGCAGGCTCCCAGCTGATTAGAGAGCCCGATTCGGGGCTTGATCCCAGGACTCTGGGATCATGACCTGAGCTGAAGGCAGAGGCTTTAAGCCACTGAGCCACCCAGGCACCCCTCCCCTATTCTTTTTAATGTCTGTAGGATCTGCAGTGATAGAGCTTCTTTCATTCTTTATATTGATAATTTATGTTCTCTCTCCCTCTTTCTCTCTCTCTCTCTTAAATCAGTTTTTTTTTAGGGGTGCCTGTGTGGCTCAGGCATCTGCCTTCAGCTCAGGTCATGATCCCAGGGTCCTGGGATTGAGTCCACATCGGGCTCCCTGCTTGGTGGGGAGACTGTTTCTCCCTCTACCCCACCTCCGCTGCTTGTGCTCTCTCTCAAATAAATAATAAATAAAAATCTCAAAAAAAATCCTTTTTTTGGTGGCTTATCTTTTTTATTAATTTTTGGAAAGATTAATAAAAAGAACCAGCTTTTGACTCTGTAAGTTTTCTGTATCATTTTCAGTTTTGTGTTTCATTGATTTCTGCTCTTATCTTTGTTATTCCCTGCTTCTTTTTGGTGAAATTTGCAGCAGCCAATTTAAAGGTAATATATTCTAATATTTTCAATTCTTTTTGCTTGCCATAATTTAACATTTAGATAGTTCTGAAAATTTATAACTTTTGAGAGTTTTTTATTTTCTGATTGTTTATTCATGCTTAAAGGGATGTTGTACACAACTTAGATTTTTTTCAAAGTAGGCTTCTTTTTCTATGTAAATTAGCAATTCACATAAAATCTCAGTGAGTAATAAACTTCTGTTTGATAATTCTGTAGGACTCCTACATAGTTTTTTTTCTCCCCCTGCAAATGGAATCATTAAAGAGAATGCCACTTTTGGAGAAATGCAGTGAATAAGAAACTTGACCCAATATTAGACTTTAGATGTCGTGAAAATTCTATATGAATCTGTAATAAATGATTAATCTTTGCCATTAACATTAATACTTAGATTTGAGTTTAAAAGAATATCTTGAGTTCACTTCTAAATTGAGTTAGCTTTAGCTTCAATTAATAATCCTTCTGTAAGTTCCTGTCAGCCCTTCATTTCTCCTTGCCTTTGCAGTACCCATGTCCCAGCCTGTAGCTAAGTCCATTGTATCCTCTACTGCAGACTTAACTCCTGAGCTAACTCTGATGGAAGTAGTTCTAGCCCCTTCCCTGGCTACTGAGCCCCATACCTATGGGCTTCTGCATTGTTCCCTACTTTCATACATGTGAATTGAGGTTGCTTCTGTGCACTCCATTTTAAAGTTCCCTTGGGGAGCTTGTTAGTTACCTTCTATAGAATGCTAAAACCAAGAAGGTGAGGATGGTGAGCCTGAAGCCATATCCTTTGGCTTTGGCCACTACCATGATCTTCCTCATGTAACTTCCAAATCTGTATCTTTAGCCTTAATGTGGCTCTTATTAGTTATCTTCCCTAAAATGGGAGGGACCTTGCTCTTGGGCCTCACCTGGTATGTAGGGCATTGCTAAGTACATACTCTTCCTCAGTTCTCTTTGCCCCCCTTGATTCTGAAGCTTCATGCCTAGCTGTTCTTCATCTACCTCCCCGTCTGTAAGTAGCTTCCAGGGAACCTGGGTTTTTTTCTCCTATTCCTGTGTGTCTGTCCCCCACTGTGAACCCCTGCAGTGTCTGCACAGCTCCCAGTCCATCTGAGTGAAATCCTAGGCTGGTTCACACCTTTCTGTCTGTGGTCTTTTCACTTTGAGTAAATGGCAGTACTGTGCTGTATCCTGAGAAATAATAATCCCAAACTGTTTGTACTTTAGAATTTTGAAATCTAATAGTAGTCTATTACATTATAGATATAGATAATAATGTGTCAGCTCTTTAAAATTATTTATACTGATTTTGTATAATCTTTTCATGCACCTGAGAATGTAATTTTTGTGCATTTATTCAGGTATGTAAGCATCTGATAACTGTACTCAAAAGAGGTACTCAATAAATATTGCTTATTTTTGTTTCCTTTGTTATGTAAGGTAGAAAGGTCTCTCAGGGATTTGTAATGGATAACAAATCTCTTTTCATAAAAAGATATTTTATAAATATTTTGCTAAAATATAATAAAATACTCTAAGTATTGTGTAACCCAGCATACTAGTCTTATCAAATCTATTTCAGTGAACACAAGCTCATAATATTTGCAGAAATAATAATAATTCTCAGTTAATTGAGAATTATCCATATATGTTCATTATTGGAGGAAAAATAAAACCATTGTCATTTCATAACATGTCATAATCTTCCTGGCTTAATGAGAAAAAACATGCTCCACAGCCAGAATGCCTCTGTGTGCAGTGAAAATGTGTGAATTGAAAGAACAGTGCCCTGGGGTCTCCTACAGTCAGGAAGAGAGTATATGTTGTGGAATCATTTAAGAGGCTATGTTAAAGATAACCACAAAGGAGAGAAGCAAGCCCAAGAATGTTGACTTCACTGAGAATGCCAAAAACTGGGAAGGCAAGGCTGGTGAGACTGAAGACAAACCTTTTGGCTTTGGTGCTGGCATGATCTTCATCACGTAACTTCCAAATCCATGTTTTCAGCCTCTCTCTCCAGAGAGCACTTCTCTCCAGAGCACTGGACCGAGATTCCCTAGCCCTTACTGGACCATCTGAAGCTGCCCAGAACTCAATCTATCCAAAATGGAAATATTCATTACTTGAACAGTTTCTCCTCAGACTCCATCGTATTTCAGGCACAGAGAACAGTATGTCTCTCCCCATTGGCTTCCTTCCTGGGTTCCTTCCCAGTCCCACCTGGGAAGCTATGCTCCTGTCCCATCCATTTCTCCTACTCTTCTGTCAGTTGGTCCAGCCCATCTCTGAGGTTGACTCACTACCTGTAGTCCCTTTTGTGTCCCTTCTCACCCAGCCCTGCTTCAGTGGCTTCCTAATAGCTATTTTAAAAATTATTTTAAAAAACTGTGATTAGGGATACTTAACATGAGATATACCTCCTTAACAAATTTTTAAAAATTTATTTAGAGAATTATTTGAAAAAGATTTTTTAAAAAGATTTTTAGAGATTTATTTATTTATATATTTATTTTTAGAGGGGAGGGGTAGGGGCAGAGGGAGAGGGGACTCTCAACCAGACTTCCTGTTGAGCACAGAGCCCCACCCAGGGCTGGATCCCATGACCCTGAGATCATGACCTAAGCCTAAATCAAGAATTGGACGCTTAACCAACTGAGGCACTCAGGCATGTCTCCTTAACAAACTTTTAAGTGTACCTTATAGTATTGTAGGCACAGTGTTTTCCAGTGCAGCTCTAGAATTTATTCATCTTGCATAACAGAAACTGTAAACTTGTTGAACAGCATCTCCTGATTTCTCAGTAGCTCTCTGAAAGGTCCCAGCATCCCCTCCCTTGCTTCTTTATTCTGTGCTTCTTGTGCATCCCATGACTTGCTGTATTTGCTTGGTTGTCTGTCTCCTGAAGGACATATATATATATTTTTAATATTTTAATTATTTATTCGACAGAGATCACAAGTAGGCAGAGAGGCAGGCAGAGAGAAAGAGGGGGAAGCAGGCTGCCTACTGAGCGGCGAGCTCGATGCGGGGTTCAATCCCAGGACTCTGGGATCATGACCTGAGCTGAAGGCAAAGGCTTTAACCCACTGAACCACCCAGGCACCCCTCCTGAAGGATACTTTACAGTGTGAAGTTACAGACTATCCCGTTTATCAGTATATCCCCAGCACCTCCCACAGTGGTATTCAGTAAATATTTGTTGAGTGAATGAATAAAAAACAGTTTCAGTCACATCTTGGTAATGTGATTTAGTGAATATAGTGTGAGATTTGAATTTGAACTTCTGACCTGTTCTGTGATCTAGGCCTCAGTATCCTCATATTTATAGTGGGAATGTCTATCCAGATTGGTGTGAGGAATAAAAGTAAATAACATCACTTTAAAAATTATTGAGCTGCTTAAATATTGTTATGAATGCACAAAACATTTTTTCAGTGGCCTCCTGCTTTCTAAATTGAAATTTGTCAATGTAGCATCTATGCTCAGCATGTTACGACTCTTCAGCTTCCTCTTTGTCCTACATCCATGTGAACTGTTTACATCCTTCCTGGTTCTCATTTCTTGGACACCCCCTGCAGTTGCATGCCTCAGCCCCTTTGCTTATCTTGTTTCTTACCCTCAACTGTCTTCCCACCCCACAGCCTTTACCTGATATAGTCCTCTTAGGTCCAGTTTAAGAGCCTGGGGTCCTGAAGACCTCTATGTCCCAGTCAGATTTAATCATCCTTCTATTCTCCAGCACCATTCAATACCTTGATTGTTCTTCCTTTTACTCTACAGCCATTGGTTCTTGTGTTGTCATTAATACTATCCACAGATACTCCAGCTGTCTCTCCTTCTTAGACATGGTCTGATTGCACCTCCCCACCCTCTTAGAGTTGGGTGTGGCCATGTGACTTGCCTTAGCCAATGAAATGTGAGTAGAAGTAATGTGTGTTGCTTAAGCCATAAAAGCCAGTGCCTACTTTACCACATTTTTCCCTCTCTGGCATGTTCGAAATCATGACCTTTGGACCAGTCTGGGTCCCTGAGAGAGCCTGTCTCTTGACTCACAATAGCTGTGTGGCATGAGGAAGGACTAAGCCACAGAGACTGTAGGGCTCTTGGTTCCTGCAGCATCACTGGCCCTATCTTATACATTGCTCACACACGTGGCTTTCTTACTGAGTTATAAATGCCTTAAAGGCAGGTTCTGTAACTAACTCACTGTAGACCCACACTCACTTCTAACTTCCCTATACCTAGGGGTGCTCAACATAATTTCACGTGAATCTTCATGGAATCCTGGAGAAAGATATTAATTTCAGGAAGAGTTGGGAGTAAATTATATTTTAGAATAATATGTTTAGAAAATTCATAATACTATGTTCGGGTAAATATCCTGTTTCAGAATCTTAGAAGGAGAGACATTTGGGGAAGAGAGGGAAAGCTCCAGGGTACCGCCTAGAAATATATTAAATCTGCCACAGAGTCATGGCATACTGTCACTGGGGAGTGTCAGCTTTGTGCTTTTTAAAATTTTTTTAAAGATTTTTATTTATTTATTTGAGAGAGAGAGAGAGAGATCACAAGTAGGCAGAGAGGCAGGCAGAGACAGAGAGAGGGGGGAAGCAGGCTCCCCGCTGAGCAGAGAGCTGGATGCAGAACTTGATCCCCGGGCCCTGGGATCATGACCTGAGCTGAAGGCAGAGGCTTTAACCCACTGAGCCACCCAGGCGCCCCAGCTTTGTGCTTTTTAACACTGGCAAACAGGTTCTAGAAAGACATTTGAAGTTTTAGTTGTAGTCCAACATATTTTTCATGAAGTTACAAGATAGACATGCCATATTTTATTCTCTTGCTTTTTATTTCTAAGTACATTTTTTCATTTATAAGACAGTCAGTAATTTGCAGTGAATTTTAAAGTCGTTAATATGAATTAATGCAATTTTTGATATGCAATTAATGATATTTTTCCTAGATTTATTAGTGAGATGTCTGCTTTAACATTAATTTATAGAGATAATTTTTTTTTATAAAGAAAGGCAAAGGACCTGAGTCATTTTAATTAGATAAACATACAGTTTCAAAAGCGTTAATAGGCCTATTCATTTTACTGGCTTGAAAAGAAGACTAATGGTGTACGTCACTTGCATTTCAATCAGTCATGTCTATGATTCACTAGTGTACCTTCCAAGCAGCTGAATTTGGGCCTCTATGGCATAATTCTGTAAGTCTATTTTTCCAGAAGAGGATACACTTTCAAGCAGGGACACTTTGCCTCACCCCCAACTCCTGTCCCCGGCATTGCACTCTCCAAAAGCGTTCACTTGCAGCTTCTCTCTCTCTCCTTCCTTCTCTCTCCTCGTCAGTGAACTGTATGTATGTAGATCATATTTGAGATTGATAACTCCACAGGAGATATATTTTTATTTAAAGGATTTTGGCATTAATTTTTAAAAATCAATAGACTATTTGAAACCCAATTTATATTTTTAGTTAGAAATCTATTGTTTTTGTTCATTTGTTTTTTCCTTTTACTTTTTTCCCCCTCTATGTTTCCATTTACACACTTCTGCTGGGTTTTTTTTTGTTTTGTTTTGTTTTTTTTGGAAACAAGGTTCTGCCTGGAACCCTTTCAGAGCCACTGTCTCAGAGTAATTCCTCTGCTTTCAAATGGGGAGTCCGGTCAGGTTCTTGCAACTGTGGGATAAGTTTTGCCACAGGGCCCCTCACCATTTGGTTTCAGAAGTCTCTTGTTTTTATTTCATTTAAATTTACTCCTGACTCACATTCTGTATACCATGATGTCATTATCCACTCTCCTCTGGGTAGACATATTGATTGCTTGCTTTCTTTCATTTTTCCTTTCTTTTCTTTTCTTTTTGCTTTCCTTTCCTTTTCCTTTTTAAAAATTAAAAAAAATTTAAAAAGATTTTATTTATTTATTTGACAGAGAGGGATCACAAGTATGCAGAGAGACAGGCAAAGAGAGAGAAGGGAAAGCAGGCTCCCTGCTGAGCAGAGAGCCCGATGCAGGGCTCGATCCCAGGACCCCGAGATCATGACCTGAGCCGAAGGCAGAGGCTTAACCCACTGAGCTACCCACGTGCCCCCTCCATCCTTTCCTTTTCCCCTCCCCCTCCTCTTCTTCCATCTTCATTTGGTATAGCTACATCAAATGTGGATGTAATCTCACAATGTAATGTTGAATGAAAGAAAGCAAGTCCTAGAAGTATACGTATAATAACACAACATTTAAAGGAAATTCAAATACAGACCTGCATACATGCATAATAAAGCTATATATTAAAAAGACTAATGAATGATGAAAACAAAATTCAGGATAGTGGTATTTTCTTGGAGAGGAAGGAGAATGTGACTGGGTAGGGTTATGGAGGAGCATCATTGTTTGGTAATATATTTCTTAAACTGGCTAATGGGCCCATGGGTGTTCATTTTATTTTTTATGCCTTATATACACACATTTTATGTATGTATGGGTGTATATGTATTTATATGTTTGAAATATTTTACAATAAAAAAGAAAAAAATTATTTCCTCTTGTAAGTCATATGCTCAATGTCAAAATTATGGATTTTGGTGCTGAGAAGTCAAATAACCCTTTGACAAAGTAGGTTTTTAACCTTCTGACAAACTAGATTCTTAATTGGCCTTTAGCAACCAGTAGATACTAAAAGAAGGATGATATAACTCAGACTGGCAAACAACATCCTGCAGACCAAATCCTGTTGACTTCCTGTTATTGTATGGCCCAGGAACTAAGAATGCTTTTACATTTTAAAGTTCTTTTTCTTTTGTTTTTGTGCTTTTGTTCATCATTTTTATTTATTTATTTAATTTAAATTCTAGTTAGTTGACATACAGTTCAATATTGGTTTCAGGAGTAGAGTTCAGTGGCTCATCATTTACATACAACACCCAGTGCTCATCATAACAAGTGCTTTCCTTAATACCTATCACCCAATATATCCATTCCCTACCCATCTCCCTCCCTCAACCCTCTGTTTGTTCTCTATAAAGTCTCTCATGATTTATTTCCCCCTATCTCTTTTTCCCCCTCCTATATGTTCTTCTGTTTTGTTTCTTAAATTCCACATATGAATGAAATCACATGATATTTGTTTTTCTCTGATTGACTTATCTCGCTTAGCCTAATACACTGTAGCTCCATCCATGTCATTGCAAATGGCAAGATTTCCTACTTTTTGATGGCTGAGTAGTATTCCATTGTATGTACCTACCACATATTGACATCGACTTCATTAGTCATTGGGCATTGGGCTCTTTCCATAGCTTGGCTGTTTTTTATAATGCTGCTGTAAACATTGGGGGAATGGACTTCCTCCAATGTGCATTTTTGTATCTTTTGGGTAAATACCTAGTAGTGCAATTGCTGGGTCATAGGGTAGTTCTATTTTTAACTTTTGAGGAACCTACACACTATTCTCCAGAGTGGCTGTGCCAGTTTGCATTCCCACCAACAGTGCAAGAGAGTTCCCCTTTCTCCACATCTGTGCCAACACTTGTTGTCTCCTGTGTTGTTAATTTTAGCCATTCTGATAGGTGGGAGTTGGTAACTCATCATGGTTTTGATTTGTATTTCCCTGATGATGGGTGATGGTGAGCATCTTTTCATGTGTCTCTTAGCCTTTTGGATGTCCTCAGAAAGATGTCTATTCATGTCTTCTGCCCGTTTCTTAACTGGATTGTTTGTTTTTTGGTTGTTGAGTTTAGTAGTTCTCTATAGATTTTGGATACTAACCTAAAGTTCTTTGTAAATGAAATTTTGATTTGAAATGAAAAAAATCCAAAGAGGAATAATATTCATGACATGTGAAAATTTTATGATA
Organism: Mellivora capensis; assembly: GCA_004024625.1. Taxonomy (NCBI): domain Eukaryota; kingdom Metazoa; phylum Chordata; class Mammalia; order Carnivora; family Mustelidae; genus Mellivora; species Mellivora capensis. The sequence continues at coordinate 20,184 of PISX010008831.1, read as the reverse complement.
TACAAATTTCAGTGTCCATGAATAGAGTTTTACTGGAACACAGATGTGTTCATTCATTTCCATATTGCACATGACTGCTTTCACACTACTATGGCAGGGTCGAGTAGTTGCCACTGAGACCCTATGGCCTTCAAAGGCTAAACTCTTTACTATCTAGTCTACAGAAAATGTTTGCTGGCTTCTGGTGTAAGGGAAAGGCAACTGGTATTAGGTAAAATTAGTTGGCTCTAAATTTTCAGAATCAGGACATCCCTTTGAATCTCACTCAGCTCCTTATTAAATCATGCTCTCTGATCTTCAATAGAACTTCTTTAAAAGGATAGTCAATGTGAAAATGCCTAGCAAACCACTGGCACAAATTAAAGACTTAATTGTTTCTTTCCTTTTGAGATCAAAATCTGCCTTATATTAGCCCAAAGGATCTGAGTAAGACTTTTCTTGATTCTTTGCAAGTTTTTATTAGTCATGGTTGGGTAATTTGCATCTATGGACTGAGCTAAGACAAATCACTTCATATTTTGAGCCTTACTTTTCCCATCTGCAAAGAAAGAACATAATAACTATCCCCCAAGGTTATGCTGAAGATTAACAAAAACAATGGTTGTTAACTGTTACTGGTTTAGGTCCTTTGCTCACAGTCTGGTTATTGCTGTGGTACCTTTCTCCAGAGAACATGTTATTAATTTGAAATCCAGCTTTTTTTTTTTTTTTTTTTTTTTTTTTTTTAGGCCAACAAGGGAGCTAATCTAGAGGTCCAGAGGTCAAGCCGATGTAGAGCTTTGCCACTAACTGGAAGATTCTGGGCACAACACTTTACTACTCTGTGCGTTATTTTTTTTTTTTGTAGTTGAAGAAGCATTACATAGCTGCCTAGAAGGGTCAAATAGCTCAGGACTTAGGTGTTAAAAGTATCACCCAATATTCCATCAAAACAAAACTTGAATTAAGGAGTACACTGTAGCCAGATTTTGGGGGGAGTACCTGTTTTAAAAGCATGGACATTAATTATCATCAAACATGTCCTAAAATAATCACCATTTTCAGAGACCTCCCCTCCAACTTCATGCATGCTTTCATTATTTTTTTAAATTTAAATTCAGTTAATTAACATATAATGTATTACTTGTTTCGGGGGTACTTTCATTTTTCCTAAAACTAGCATAAATTGACTTAGAGGCTCATAGATCACATTCTGCCCTCCAAGATGGTAAATTCTTTTCTGGGCCTGTTCAGAGGCACAGCCTGCATTCTGTGCATTCTCATTGTACCCACTGGCATAGCAGATACCCCGATGGGGAGACAGATGAACCACCATTCTGGACAGAGTGCAAGTTTTCTGGCCTCAAGCAGTTTTTAATTTTTTTACCTTTAGTGGATGAAATCAGATATGGGAGAATGCAACGGGAGGTAGAGGGTGTTACCTCTATATAGTATGTATGTAGGACCCTCAGTTCCAGCCCAGCTAGACCTGTCTTGGGGGTTAAACTTGACCACATGGACAAAGCCTCTAGAACAGGAGTTGGCAGGGAATTCCCATTGCATTAAAGGTTAAGGAGCCTACATAGAGTTATCCTTCATGTACTGTTTTCCTGGATTTACTTAACCCTAGACATTAATTTCTGCTCTGTGAAAATTTAGAGTTGAAAATAATTTCCTGTGACATGTCTGTGAATATGAAGTAATGGGTGAGGTTGGCCTGGACCTGCAAAGCTGCTTGCATGAATTCCTGGCTCCGGAGGGAGCCTTCTTTTAAAGGGAATGTTTATTCATGCTTGACTCCCCAGTGTGATGTCATGCCTCTGCTCTGAGGAGGGCATGCTTGTCCTTTTTGTGGAATAATAGAATATAGATAAGCGCTTTTTCTCCTTGCTGAACCATTTGTGCTGAACTAAAATACAAAGGAAAATCAGTGACCTTGAATTAGGCTTGTTTGCTATGTTCTTGGCTTTCGAAGACCCTTTCTTCATTTCTGTTTAACATTTTTGCTATACATACTATTGTAAGGAATCTAATATGCAATTTTTAAAAACCAATAACACAAACATCTTTATTTTTAATTTTGTACCTAATTTAGTTAGAAAATAAGACATCATTGGTGGAGACAGGAAAATGTAGGGAACAGAATCAAGTCCATGAAGCCTTTAGATATTAAATGTGAATATAATTAATATGTTTAAAGAAATAAAATATGGGATTAAAATACAAATTAGGAGCAAGACACTATTTAAAATAACTAATATTTGAAGAAGAACAAATTAGAGCTTTGAAATGAACAGAACTGTAAAAAAGAAAGTTATATCTGAATAAATGGTCTAGGACAGAGAGGTTTAGAAATGTGGAGAATAGAGTGAAGAGTCATATTAGAGTTATGTATCTGGTGAGACTGTATTTCAAGAATAGGGACAAAATTGAGAAATTTTCAGGTAAAACAAGAATTTTTTCAGACCTCCACTAAAGAAACGTAAGAGTTATACTTAAGATGGAAAGAATGATCTGAGATTGAAATCTCTGAGAGATAAGAGAAATGAGAACAAAGTAATTGATAAATGTATACATTACTAAACATTGACTGCATGAAATAATGATGATAATAATAATAATAGTCTAACTTGTATATTTAAAAAAACAACTAACATAAAGGTAGAATTGGAATGTGAGCCAGGACAGATAGGAGTTGAAAAGTGTTCTCAAGGAGTTCTTCCATGCTTAAAGAAGAAGGTACAGATAACTCTTAATTTTAGATTAATTTTAAATTTAGATTTTTCTAAGAATGCATGTTAACATTTCTAGATTAATCCACAATAAAACAATAGAAGACACAACTTTTAAAGAATGGAAAAAAAAGAAATTAAAAAGAGATTAAAAAGGGAAGAAAAACTGGAAAACAAAAAAACAGGATGAATAATGCATAAGGTAAGTGGCAGAAATAAATCCAAATATCTCAGTGATTATATGAAGTACAAATAAACTGTGTTCCCCAGTTAATAGATACAGATTTTCACTTGGGATTAAAAAAACCAGTTATATCCTTATAAGAGATATTCCTAAAGGTTAAGAATGCAGAAAGGTGGACAGTAAAAAGATAGGAAAGATGTACCAGGCAAATTCTAGCCAAAAGGAAGCTTATATTGCTCAATTAATATCTTGTAAAATAGAATTTAAAGCATAATCAAATACTAGTGATAAAGAACATAACTACATGATAATAAAGTGGTTTGCCAAGAAAATAAAAAGTCCTAAGCTTGTATATACCAATAACATAGCCTAGAAAATAAAAAGCAAAACTCAACAGATCTATGTGGAGAAATTGATCCATTCACATTCAATGGGAGATACTGGTACTCTTTTCTGTGGTTGTGGTTGATAGATAAAGCAGTCAAGAAAAGCAGCAAAGGAAAGAACATCCCAAGAGATATTTCTAAGGTTGGCTCTTGGGCTTTTGAGGACCCAGTCATCAAAAGCATACTCCTTCTCCCTTCTCTTTTGGCACAGCAGAGTCCAATTATAACCAGTTTTTGCCCCTAGAGCCTGGAGGTCTAAAAGTACTCTTTGGCACCTGGTCTACTAAGGGCACGGGTGCCAGACACTTGCTCAGCATTTTCTTATGGAAATCACCCCTTCTTTATATTAATTCACACCCCCATGAAAGAGCCAGTTTGCTCATTCTGGCCTCTTCTCCTTGGGCCTCTTGGATTACCTATTCTTGCTTTACCATAGGATGCAAAAATAGATGATCTTGCATCCCATTTTGATCTTTCCACATTGTTCACATTGCATTAAAAGTGTCTGCGGTGATAAGAGATAATGGTAGTGGGAGAGGGGGCATTACTCTGTAAAACCATCTCTATGCACTAGAAACAGACATTCTTGCACATAGAGATCTTAAACATTTTTTTCTTTAGTTAGTCATTATGCCAAGTTCAGTGTTAGCTCTGCAGTGATAGAATCCCAGCGGTTCAGAATTGAGGGTGGCGGTCAAGAGTCAAGCATGGACTTCTAGTTCTGGCAAACATGTGGGATGCTTACCTTCCCACCCTTCCTGCCTCTCTCTAAACACATAGAAATGCTGGAAGTAGTATAACTCCCCAACATAAAGACAGAGGAAACTTGAAAGGGAGGAAAAGAGGGGAAGGAAGAGGAATAAAATAAAAACAAAGGGTGGTGCTGTCAGGCAAGAGCAAAATAAAAACCAAAGCTCTAAGTGCAAGAGTTCCCATAGTGTACCCCTGGTTCCCAGATGCTCAGGGGTGGTCTTGGGAGTAATAGTTCCATAAATATAAATTCTGATCACAGTCAACTAAGTCAATTAGATATGCAAATCTGGCCTTTACTAGAAGAGAGTGGAGCTTCAGCTCAACCTAATGCTTCGCCTTGGAATAGACTTGAGGGTTTGGAGTTGAGAGTGGCAATAAAATTTAGGGCTCTTTTATAGCTTTATCTTTGCCTCATACCTTCATCAAAGCACACCTCCCCTCTTCCAGCAGCTCTAAGTCCCCAGTTATGACTTGGGTTTAAACATTTACATTAGACACCCACTGCCACAAAAGTCCCATTGTTAAGCATTGGAGAATACCTTGCATTTTGATCCAGCTGGTTAGGGAATTAGTAAGTCAAAGGTCAACTCTTGCATGGCCAAAGAACCAAAACAACTTTAAAATTGTCATTTTATGGCACTCTCACAGAGCTGAGCAACTCTGTAATTTTAAAAATCAAAACTGGCCACTTTTCCATTTAGATGACCATCCACATGGAGGAAGTACTTCCAGGGTTCTCCTCATCCTGTATTATAATCTCATAGGTGTGAAATACAGCTTGTTACCTCTCCTTGTGGTTCTGACTCTCCAGTCACAAATGGAGCACCATCTGAAATGTTTGACATAGAACATTTTGAGGAAATGGAAACAGTGATATCATTTAGAATTCAGCAGTGGAACAAGAGGCCATTGAATACAGCCTTGAGATCTGTGGCTCAGTTGACATGGTGTTAACACAATTGTGAGGCTTGTCGTCCACCTTCCAGATCCCTTGAGAATATAAACTAGCAAATAAGGCTTACCCTGAAAATAACTGCATGCTACTTTACAATAGAAGTAGAATATTCCAAGAGCAGAACAGATAGAGGTAGTAACATTTTGCCATCTGGCAAAGCCACTAGACCAGATGGATTCACTAATGACTTCTCTAAAGTATTTAATCAGACCTTACTGAAACACATGACTGGCATATTTAATTATCCTAAATTAACAGGACTTCTGCCAAATATAGCCCTCAATGCTTGAGTCATGCTCCTTCCTTGAAGAGGAAAAAACAAGATGAATAGCTCCAGAAAGCTGGGTTTCATATAGACCCCTTTCATTACTGAACCTTCTCATTACCAAATTGTTGTGTTATAGTCTTAAGGCAGTAGTTCTCCTTTTTCAAAGAATGAATTGTAAGACAAGCCATGCTGATCAAATTCATTTTATCAGTAACAATTGTACTTGATGAGAACATCTGGGAGTTGATAAATCTGATATAGTCATCAGATATCCCATCCTACTTCCTGCCTATGGAAGACTTCTAAATTACCAGATACATTCTTTTTTTGCATAAGTTAGTCAATTTTTATTTCTCTGTAGCTGTTTTTTTTTGTTTTTATTTGCTTTAATTTTTATATCTGTATCAAAGCAATATAGATACACAAATCAAAGATTACAGAAGGCTTTATATAATGAAAAACTGCCCCTGCCCTACCCTTTCCCATCCTCAGTCTACTTTCCAAAGAACACTTTTGATTCTTAGGATTGTTGTTTTTGTGTATTTGTTTGTTTGCTTGGCTTTTGGTTTTTGTTCCTGGTATTTACCTCCACATCTCAAACCAGTATGATTAATTGCCATTTTGTAATTAATCTGTTTTAGAGTCCAACTCATGATTGATATGCTTCTAAGATACTTGAGGATGTACATATACCATTTTTTATTTTTTATTTTTATTTTTTTAAATTTTCCTTTCCTTCTCTTTTTTATTTTTTTTCCTTTTTTTTCCTTTTTTATTTTCCTTTCCTTCCCCAAAGGGTTATTTCATTATTTTCAAGTCCCTTAACATTTACCTTCGTAACTTTAAGTTGTATTTTTATACCTTTATTTTTGGAGTCATCAACTTTGAATAGTATCTCTAGGCTCCCACTGTTGTATGGTGAAGATGCTGATGTGAATATTCCACTAACACTCTACCATTTTTTCATTCAGTATGTTTTTTAAGTCATCCATGTTGATGTGTGTATCAGTAGTTCATTCCTTGTTTTTTCTGAGAACAATTCCATTGTATGAATATATAATAACTTCGTTATCCATTCACCCGTTGATGGCCATTTGCATTATTTTCATTTTTCTTCTATTATAAATGAAGCTACTATGAATAATTGTATATACGTTTTTGTTTAGACATGTCTTTTCTCTTAGGTAAATAACTAGGAATGGAATTGCTAGATCATATAGTAAGTGTATATTTAACTTTATAAGAAACTGCCAAATACTTTCCAAAGTGATTTCTCATTTTACACTCCCATCAGCAAGGTATGTTCATTCCAATTGCCCTACATCTTCAGCAACACCTGGAATGTCAGTCTTTCTAATTACAGTAGTCTTTGACAATGTTCAAGTCTTTTGGCCATATTTTAACTATGGTTGTCCTCTTGCTATTACTATTTAAGCATTCTTTATGTATTGAGGGCAAAAGTCTTTTATGAATTTTCTTTACCAGTCCATGGCTTGTGTTTTCCTTTTCCTGATAGTGTCTTTCAAAGAGCAGAAGTCTAGTTTATCATTTTTCTTCTTTTATGGCTTGTGTTTTTTGTTTTGTGTTAAGAAACGTTGTCTTTCAAAGGTTACAAATGTTTGGTCATGTGTTTTTTCTATCAGTTGTGTACTTTTAGTTCTTATACTGAGATCTCTGGTCATTTGGGATAATTTTTGTGGATGATGAGAGGTAAATGTCGAGGTTCATTTTCTCCATATGGATGTCTAATTGTCCCCAAAACTATCCCTCCTCCTTTAAGTTACTTTAACACCTTTGTTGGAAATTAATTGACCGTATAAGCCTGGATCTATTTCTAGACTCAATTCTGTTCCATCAATCTTTTGTCTATGCTTATACCAAAACTATACTGTCTTAAATCTGACTCTGTTCTATACAGGCTTTACACAGAACTTCCCCTTCTATTAACATTTTTACTCAGATTTATTGATTTCAGTAGTTGAGTCCAAATTCTCTCACTGTCAATCATGACTGAATTAGATTTCCAAAGTTCCAAAGCCTAGGATATTTCCTCCTTAGGATAACTTCTTTAGATAACCTATCTTGTCCATTTCATGTGGATCTTAACAGTTTAATTCTTAGAGGGTAGTCTTATTTTTAAATTTTGAGGGTTGTTTCACAATAACTCTATGGAGATGAGTTTGCTTGGCTTAGAATGTCAATCCTCAGGAGTGAAGGATGGTTTTCATATGTTTGTTTGGAGCAGGTTCTATCATGTGGCAGTTAGTGAATAATAACAATACCTATATAGTGCTCACTAGGTTTTAAGGACTACTGTTTTAGTCACTGTCACTTAGGATTTATTAAACCCTCACAATTATTCCTACCTTCTTTCAAATAGGTACTGTTATTATTCTTATTTTATTCTTGTTTTGGGGGGAGCACATAGAAGTTAAGTAATATGCTGAAGATGATTTGTGAGAAACTATTTTGTGCCAGTAAGTAGAGGAGATACGCTTCAGTGATGTACTGATGACTGTTTAATAACGAGCTCTTCAAGAGAAAACATGTATACATACACCCTCAAAGGTTTGTGATAAATTTTACTGGTGTAAATGATGGGTGGCACACAATTTACAAATAATAGAAAAGTATAACGCTCTACTGTAAATTTCATACAGCCAGTCGATTCTCATAGAATGCTTTCATTGATTTTTGTTGAACTCATGTATCTGTGGCCAAACTTTGGTTGCAGTTCAACTATGATCTGACAAAATCAGATGAGGAATGAGTGCTTGATTACTCTGTGGTTCAGAAAAGAAGTCTCTCACATCATTGACAAATGAGTGTAGTTCTGACATGAATGTTGGTATTTTCAATTATATTACTAAGACAAAAGTGAAACAACAAAGACATATCTCAGAACTTCAATCATTTGCCAATGATTTGAGCTACTTCTCTGCTGAACTGGATGATATTTTTTGAATATTGGCAGAATATTTTCTAAATTTTTTGTGTGACTCATAATGTAACAGCTATAGACATGACACCTTTTTAAGTTTATTCTGCATTATTAGCACTTTATCCTTTTATGTCTTAAGTGTAGACAACCAACAAAACAATAAATCAAGCCTTTATTTGCGGTGTTTGTTGATTTCTATGATGTAACTACCACAATGGCTGATTTCAAAACCACTAATGTGATAGTATTGATTGAAAAGAGGTGTGCATTGACACATCATTCTACAGTATTTCTACCATAGAGAGAGGAGAATGGTAAATAGCCTCAAGATAATAGTCAAATGTAGTAAAATCATTAGGAAATAATGAGTTTTAGTGTATTTTTTTAGTTGTAAGTTTATACAATTTAATATTTGACAGTGGTTGTGTTTAACAATTGATTCTGAAAATTGCTAAAACTTAACAGGTCTTGCTGGTCAGTTTGAGCTGGCTGCAGCATGCCACTGCACACTTTGGTCCCAGGCAGCAAAACCACTATGCTCTTAACCACTCTTCTACGTGGTATTAAAGCATTACTAGAGTATATTTCCATACCAATACAGGTATGGTGGTACTAAGCATAGAAGATATATTACATTCCTTTATTTTTCTAAATCACATTAACTCGCATTAAATGTACTACCCATCCAGGTGGTTGAGAAGTCCAACTTGAGGGACTTCCGTGCTCAACCATATGGGTACCCTCAGGCTCACACAGGTCAGGAACATGGCAATGGACCACTGGTAGTCTATCCACATTGTCATCTCTTCCATTCATCCTGCCAAAGCCCACCTGAAAGGCAGGGCCCTCCCTCTTTGTGGTATCAGATGAGATTATGGTCCCAGTGATGGCACTCTAGTGCTGAGGGCATCCTGGGGGACAGATACTGGAGCACAGCAACCTCCATCTGTGGCTGCACTACCTCTAGGTGACTGTGTTTAGATAAAGCCTTCCTTTGCCTTTTCTTCCTCTGGTGCACATCCACTGAAGCTGGCCACTCCCTCTCCAGAAAGCAGCTGTCTCCCCAGTGCCTCCAAACAGTTCAACCCAATCACATGGATGCACTTATCCCTCCAACACTGGGAAATTTCTTTAATGTTACCTTCAAGGTAGGCAGAGAGAAAGTTTTCATGCTTTCCTGGTGAGACTATTTTAAAGAAGAGATAATAACATTAATCTATTACTGAGAGAATCACTGAAGTAGCCTGGGCAAAAATGAAATGAGGCTTTAAAAAGTAAAATCAGGGATGGGGGCGCCTGGGTGGCTCAGTCAGTTGGGTGTCAGACTCTTGATTTCTTGGGTCATGATCTTGATGTCCCGTGTTGGGTGCTGTGCTTGGCAGGGAGTCATCTTGAGGATTGTCTCTCTCCTCTGTACCTCCTCCTCAAATAGATACATTAATCTTCAAAAAAAAAAAAAAAAAAAGTAAAGTCATGGCCTCTTGACTGGTTCAGTCAGTACAGCATGCAACTCTTGATCTTGGGGTTGTGGCTTCAAGCCCCATGTTGGGTGTAGAGATTACTTAAAAATAAAATCTTTAAAAAAGTGAAGTCAGAATCATGAGCATTTTTCAAATGCTGCAGTTGGAACAAGTACTCAAATATAATTTTTAGCCTTCAGGAATTAAGAGGGATTAATGTTGATTAGTGTTTTCTGTTTAACCTTTATAAGCAAGGCTCCCTCTTTCCATGACCCTATTAATTCTCATCTCCTCATGCAACATATTTGGAAATCATCCTGATTTCATTTGACATCAGAAAGACATGCTTTTGCCCTCCTGGCATGCTGGAGAAACAAATCAATTCCTTCTCCCGGATAGGGTGATGAAAGTCCTCTGCAGTGCTTTCTATTGCTATGGTAACAGAAGATGGGATTTCCCAAGGGAAACAGATTATTATATACACAGAGAAAAGCAGTTCTTTAAAAGCTTGATCCCTTTTTTGTTGCTGAGTGTATAATATTATCAATGCAATAAACTGAGTACCAAAGGAAAAATTGAATGATACCAACCTTTTCATATAGGTGTGGACTGAGACCGTGATTGATTCTTGACCTTCAGTGAAAGAGAGTCAGTTTTTAAAGTTTTAATATTGTGGCATTGCTTTTATAACTATAATGATTTGCAAGATTTGCAAAGGGCAAGTTTTCTTAGAAGAACACAGAAGAGACTTGATTTATGGACTCTCAGATAGCAGCTAGACTTACAATATAAGTAATTAGGATCAATACTTCCAGTCTCAGAAAGACTTACAACACTGTGATATTGTGAAGATGATGGGAGACCCAGAGTAGAACAGATATGTTGTGTAATAACCATTACACAACACTTTCCACTTTTGTAATTTTCTCCCTGGGAAGTACTCAATAGTTGGCTATTTCATAGATGAAATCTTATCAGAAGGAATTCAGGAGGTATGATTCTTTTCATGACAGCCCCTTTTTTGGATACGGGGACCTAACTTCCTTTAATCTGTCGGCTCATCTAAAGGCATTACTGTAGGGTAGCTTTTTAGGCTCAGGGCATCTCTGTGGAAGGAGCGACGAACAATTTTGCAGAATGCAGCAGGGGGTGGTTTTGGTTTTATGTGAGGAAAATACATACATATATACACATCTGTCACTTGAATGCTTCTGAACTAAAAACCCGAAGATGTTTTGGAATTAGACAAAAGCAGATCCTGCTTAAAACAACTTTTCTGGAAATTCTTGAGTTCCTAAAGGCGGAGGTGTGGGAAGAAGGGAATAGACACCTTGATGGTAACTTCCAACCTGCTTCTTGTAGAAGTGATTCTACAACTGTCCCATTCCTGACATCTTGTATATCATGCTCTTGCAAATCCAAAGATTAAAGTTTGATGGTTTTCCTCCTCGTCTCTGATGAGTTTTAAAGAGTGCTGAGTGCTGTTGAAATGATATGACAAATTTAAAACAAAAGTGAAGTTCCACTTGGCTGTGCTCTAAAAGATACACAGATGCCATCATTCCGGTGGAAGGAGTGACGTTTCTGGGGAGCCGATGGGAAGGTAACAAATGGCAAAATGAATAAAGGTTGTTCTCTGTTCTCTCTATTCTTGACATGGACACGGGTAAATAGAAACATTATGAGTCATTTTCAGCAATCAAGTTGCACACAAGCCAGAGAGGTGAGGTCAGAGAGTCTTGGCTTACAAAAGTAGAAACAAGAAAACTGATAATATATTCAAATGGCAAAGGTGGAATCTGGATCAGTGGGTATCATGCACTAGGAAGAGATGATGTAAAAAGCATAAAAGGAGTTATGACAAAAAATTTTTTAAAGAATTTCCAATGTGAACTTTTCAATGAATGTGATCAATTATGAGCCTTGATGTGAAGGAAAAGAACAATAATGTGAGTAAAAATATTTGAAATCCATACAGGGATGTTTTTGGTCACACCACTAATTGAGTAGTTTAGATTGGCAAGTTATTTGGAAGTCCTCTCTCAAGATTTCTTGAAAGCTGTCTATTTCATCTCCCACCCTATTCACGGAAGCAAGAAACGTTGGAAATCCTTAACTGATGGCAAGAACAACTGCCTGGAAGAGTGAATTTTTTAAAATTCTGGGTACTTCCAGACCCCAGGCATCTACCAAATATTTCAAACATTTTTTAAAGGATTTTATCTATTTATTTGAGAGAGAAAGAGAGTTGGGGTGAGGAGCAGAGGAAGAGGGAGAAACAGACTCCCCAATGAGCAGGGAGCCTAATGTGGGGCTCAATCCCAGGACCATGGGATCAGGACCTGAGCCAAAGTCAGATGCTTAACCAACTGAGCCACCCAGGTGCCCCAGACAAACATTTTTAAACAGAAGCTATGATCTGGCAAATTTTCACTTACGTCTCTTGATAGTGTCTCTGACCATCTAGGGGGATAACACTAGTTCTCTATTTTCCAATTCTTGCATAGAACCTATCGCCCACATCAGTGTGGTGAGACAATACGGCAGCCATGATCGTTGGCATCATTTGCTTGCTCTTCTGCAGGCACTTTATTGCTTACTCTACCATGTGATGTTCCGGTCAGACCCTCTTCTTGATAGCCCTTAGGACTCCGAGCATGGTACTAGCCTGAGGGATCTCCTTGGTTTCCTTACTAAAAATTGTACTAGGCCATCTTTTCCCAGGATCAGACCACATAGGCTTTAACTCTAATGCTGCAAATTCTGTGAGTTTAAAAGTTGCCCAAGCAAATAACTTCAGGCAACTTTAACATGCTTAGGCTTTTCCTTAGTCTTCAGCATCCAAAAAGTTTTTCTCTCTTTCCCTTAAGTATCTCTTGATTCTTTTTTCCCATCCACCCTACCCCTCCTTACCTAACTGTCGCCCATACCCTTATTGGCCTCCTTGGCTCTCCTCCTAATACTTCTCACCCATCTGTCCTTCCCACTTCCTCACTGCTGCTGGAGTTACCTTACTAAAATATGCAACTGTTCATGTCGTGTCCTCTAATAATTGGCAGTCATGCCCTGACTTCCTGGCCTGCTTAAAAGGGCTTATAAGCCTGCCCTGGCCTACCTGACCCATCTCATTTTCTGCTACTGTCTTCAAGACTGAATTTGAGTATTGTCTTTGTACATGGATGCCCTCTGCCCCTTGTATATGTGTTACCTTTTTCTGGTACTCCGTATAAAGATTCCCTAGGATATAATTTCCAGCAAGCCCTTCTTAGATGGCGACGCAGATCCTGGCCACGCAGGTGTTTCTTATCCCAGAGCTCCCAGGTGTTTCTTATCCCAGGACTCCTCTAAAGGCTATAGAACTGAGATCTGTGGGGGGTGGGCCTTCCTATGCAGAGACTGGTGGTGGAGACAGCACCTAGGGCCCATCCCACACTTTGAACTGCCTCTGACACGCAGTGCCTCCCAGGGCATCTCCTCCCCAACCCCTGCATCTGGACCTGCACTCACTCCCCCACACATCAGAAGCCATGAAGCCTACCTGACCCTTGTTTGCTCTCCTGGGAAACCTTGCACTGCCCCCACCCTGCCCAGGCGGTGCCTAGGCCCATGGTCATCAGACCATACTCACAGGGGAACATCTGATGGAGGGGGCTGGGGTGAAGAGGCCGGCTGACCCATCTCAGGCCGCTGGCAGTTGGGCTGTGTCAGAGACGGCGAGCAAAGCTCTGCGGCTGTTCTTCAGAGGAGAAGCTTGAGGAACCGGCAGCAGGGATCTCCTGGGACAATTCTGGACGACTCTCTGTTGCCCTGGGGATGTGCAGTGAACGTGTATTCCAGTTGCTGCGGCCTTGGACCTTTGCTGGTGGATTGGGCCCCAGGGGCCCCTGCAGAAAACACCAAGGTCCAAGTCTTTCCTCTGAGAAGGTCGCAGACTAGAGTTGCAGCTGAGACTATGTGCATTCCACTCTCAGGTTCTGGCCTCAGGTGGTACCGCCCCCGCATAGCCTTTGGGCCAGAGCCCATCCCAACACCTGGCCTGACTCCTGGGCCTAAATGCTCCCCACCGTGACTCTGAGGGTCAGGGGAAAGGGCACGAGGCATCATGGAGGATTGAGGTTTTCCTGACAGGTGATATGAGCCAAACTTCTTACCAGGCGTCCCACGTGAGGGGCCTCTGGCACTCGGAGCACTCAGGTGTTCCTCATCCGTGTACTCCTGCACTGCCCACGCAGAACTCGCCGAGATCCCCCTAGACCACGCTTCTTCTGGGGAGAGATGTTATGGCAGCAGCACCTGGGGCCTGATAGGCGGTCCTCCCAGCCGCCCCCAACACTCAGTCCCTCCCAACCCATCCTCTCCTTGCCCCTGCATCTGGCCCCACTCTCACACCTTCTCCCCTCCAGCTACAGAGTGTGCCCTGCGGGTACCACCTGCACTTTGTTTTAAAAGAAAACAAAAACCCAACGAAGCACCAGCCTGCGCAGGAGAGTGCATGTGGAACGGACCTCCAGTGTGCGGAGTAGTACCTCGAGTGAGGACTGGTGCAGTGCGGGCACTGGGAACACCTTGGAAGACAAGCTGCACTTCGGGCGCCAGGGTACAAGCGCCTGTGGAGGCCCTCGGGGAGGAAAGGGGATGGTACTCAAGGGTCCTGGGCAAAAGACTGCACTGGGTTTGGTGGGAGGCCCAGGAAGGGAGCTCAGTGGAACGAGGATGAGGACGAGCTCAGGGGGATAGCTGAGGGAGCTTGGTCGCTGCAGAACTTGCGGGAAGCACACATACAGACCGGAGAGCGGCAGAAGTAATCTGTGTTTGAAAGACGCACTGTATCCAGAGATATGCATGTGTTGCTTGTATATAAATGCCAGTTACACAAACGTTGATAATGAAACTTGCTTTGAGTGCTTATTCTGAGCCCAATGTTGTGTTGAAAGCTCTGTGTTCTGTATATTGTCTGCTTTTATGTCGTAACTCCATTTTATAGATAGGGAACGGGAAACAGAGATGAACAAACCCAAAGAACCAGAGGTAGTAAGGGGCAGGCCTCTGCCAATCCAGGGCCGCTTATAGAGCATGTATTTGTATTAAAATCATGCTGCAAGTTGAAAAGGGAAAAAAAAAGTCAATTGTGTAAATGTTGAAATCAGAAAATTCTTTTATTGTGTAAAAGGTCATCTGCTAGTTTTTTTATATAGGTAATGTGCCTTTAAAAAAAACTTCTCAACACCTATTTTTAGAAAAGCACGACTTTGCACGATGGTTTTAAAACAGAGTAATTGCTCATCTAGGAATAATAATAATGACCTTTCTTCCTCTTGACTGCTCCAGACTCCCTGAAATTCTAGTTGGTATTTGACAAAGTCTTATTTTGATTGGACTGTAGAGGAATAATGTTAAATAAACCACAAGCATGGTAATTTGTGGTTCTTTTGGTGTTAGTGATTTCTGTAAAATAGTTATTTTCATTTAAAATACATAATCTATGGCAACAGACACAGAAACAGCACTTGACTGAGACCCCTCCGTGCTTTGAAATCCTAATGAGGATGGCACCTGGAGCTTGTGCAAGCAGGTTTAATTAATTCTGAAAAGCACACTTTCTCCTAGCAACAGCTTTTTTCTTTTTTTCAAATTAAAGTCAAAAGCTAACATGAAAAAACTGAGTAATATTTTCAAAGTCAGTAAGTAAATATCCTGACATAAAGCAATTATAGAACTAACTACATAGGTTTTCCAAGCATAAAATTATCATCATAATAGTGACTGATTTTTCAAGGTAGTCAAATGGGTAAGATCAGATGAAATTATTGTTAAACTGTGCTAAGCCTCTTTTGCCATCCAACATTTCCATTAGACCAGCCAGGCAGTTTATCACTTTGAGGACAGTTCGGACTCTTTCTCTTGAGATTCTCTTGTTAGATGATTGAAATGAGAAACAAATGTGGATTTAAGAAAAACATATTTTCCTTAACTTTGTTCAGGAGGATATGAAAAAAGGGTTGTTTTTTTTTTTTTTTTCAGCCTTGCCTTACACCCAGATAAAACTCTTGTTGCAACTGGCCAAGTTGGGAAGGAGCCATATATATGTATATGGGATTCCTATAATGTCCAGACTGTATCTATTCTTAAAGATGTCCATACCCATGGAGTCGCCTGCCTGGCTTTCGACTCAGATGGACAGGTGTGTATCTTTTTCCATTTCTGTTTTCTTTAATGATGTCTCACAAGTCACCTTGAATTACAGTGCACATAGCTTACAGGCTCAAAAGGTCTACGAATCTTGCTGCCTTCCCTTGTCCACCTCCTAGAATCCTCCCCTGTTAGATCCCTTCCAGCTGTTGCTCTGACCTCCAGTTCTGGGTGGGCCCCAGTTTTGTTTCCCTCAGTCTCCTTATTGGTTGAAAAGCCTGCAGAAGGAAGCAGTGGCCTCAAGTTGATTGGATCCATCGTGACTCAGCAATTCCACTTCGTCTTCCATTTTAGCTTTCTAAATTTGGAATCAGAATTGGACCAAACCTTTTTCATAGACTTCGAGCCCTGAGCATCTCCTTGGTTCCCTTTGCTTTTAGAGGATAGCACCACCTCCTAACAATTCACTGAGAAGATTCTCTTTAACTCTTTACCTTGAGGTCTCTTCTAACTCCTGCTTCTCGGTACGCATTCCCTGCAATTCAAGTAGCCACTGAGTCCTGTGTGTTTGTGACAATCTTTACAGTCACTGTCATGTACAGTCTCTCCTACCCATTCTCTGCCACTGCCCTTTATGTTCCAAATCCATGGTCTGCCTGACAGTTGAAACAACCTCTAACTGGTCTCTACACCATTGGTTGCTTGCTTAAACATTTCACCAACTGAAAATACTGTGAGAGCATTATTTTATTATTTTTTAAATTATGGATTTTACTTATTCTTTTTTAAAAATTTAATATATAATGTATTTGTTTCGGGGGTACAGGTCTGTGATTCATCAGTCTTACAGAATACCCAGTACTCCCCACAACACATATCCTCCCCATTGTCCATCACCCATTCACACCATCCCCTCGCCCACCTCCCTTCCAACAGCCCTCCGTTTTTCCTGAGATTAAGAGTCTCTTATAGTTTGTCTCCATCTTTGGTTTCGGCTTGTTACATTTTTTTCCTGTCTTCCCCTCTGGTCATCTGCCTTGTTTCTTAAATTTTACATATCAGTGAGGTCATATGATAATTGTCTTTTTCTGACTGACTGATTTCCCTTAGCATAATACCCTCTAATTCCATCCAGGTTGTTGCAAATGGAAAGATTTCATTTTTTGATGGCTGAGTAATACTCCATTGTGTATATATATACCACATCATCTTTATCCATTCATCTGCTGATGGACATCTGGGCTCTTTACACAGTTTGGCTATTGTGGACATTGCTGCTATAAACACTGGGGTGCAGGTGCCCCTTCAGATCACTATATTTGTATCTTTGGGTAAATACCCAGTAGTACGATTGCTGGGTAACAGAGTAGTGAAAGCATTACTTTATTATTATTATTTTTAATTTATTTATTTGTCAGAGAGAGGGAGAGAGAGCGAGCGAGCACAGGCAGACAGAGTGGCAGGCAGAGGGAGAAGCAGGCTCCCTGCAGAGCAAGGAGCCCAATGTGGGACTCGATCCCAGGACGCTGGGATCATGACCTGAGCCGAAGGCAGCCGCTTAACCAACTGAGCCACCCAGGTGTCCCGAAAGCATTACTTTAAAAACACCAAAAGCTTGGAGAACTCCGTGAATGAAGTCCACACCTTGTGGCTGGGTATTCTAGGCTACCCAACTTTTATAGCTTTGTCTTTTATCTCCTTGCAGTCACACTGGACACATCCATGAGATTCCTCTACCAGACCTTGCACTGTTGTTCCTCCAGCCCCTCCCTCATACTGTTTCTTTACCTTAAGTGCCCTACTCACGCTCCTGGTCACTTAAAGTGATTCATTCTTCCAAGACACTTCAAAGGTCTTCAAAGGACACACTTCCTGAACCCTTCCCTAACAACCCTAACCCCTAACAAACTTTGCTTCTTGCCTTTGACTTTCAGCAGCCTTTGGCAGAAAATATCTGTTAATGTTACAGATGACAGTTACATGTCCGTTTTCAAACTGTTACAGAAAAGGCAGTACACACACACACACACACGAAGGATTCCTGACTTGTACTGCCTTCACCTCTTTACTAAGGCTGTGCCTTTTCCCTAGCCTTTTCTGTGATCCTGGGCCACCCTTCCTCATATATCTGCCAATTAATTTTTTTCAATCCAATTTTTTGCAAATTTCAGAGTTAATTCTGTAGGGCATGCTGTGGAAAGACCTGTGCAATTATTCCAAGGCTTGACTAGCCTGAGAGTTTGGGGCAGTTTGAGTGGATTATAGGACTTGAGCTGGTTTGAGTCACTTTTCAAACAGTTACATTTGCTTAGTGTTTCCTGATGTTTTTAGAGGGTAGTGATCATTAATTAGATTCAGTACATATGTAGACCACTGGCATACATAGTTTTTGATTTAACTACTCTGTAATCTCATCCAGGTTAGTCCACTGTGATTCCATGTCTATGGAGAAAGCTGGGTAGTCCCATTTGTTGAGATTTGCAGTTAGTGACTTCCTGACTAAATTGAGTGAATGTCTGAGTGCGTACACAAGTACAAGTGTAAACATATGCTCAGATGAGTACCTATATGCACATTCTCTGATTTTGGTTTTCTAGCAGACATTATCAGAATTTGTTCAGAAGCATCATAGGAAAAATGTAATGCAGCAGAAGGAAATCCAGATTTAATGTTGAGTTCTTTGTTAGTTTGTGTTCAAATTTTAGCTGTTCTCTTTTAGGTTCCATTTAGAAGGGTGAGGGTTGGGGTGGACTGCATGGTACTTAACTGTCATCTGAGAAAAATAACCTATTTGCTGGCCGTGGTGGATTTCCTGGCTTGTTGTTGCCTATTGCTTCGGGTCTGCCTTATTCCCTGGACAGAGTTCACTTGAATTGAGTGATATTTAGAAAATCGCAAATGGCCCATCACCTCTCAAACAACAAAAGGCAATAAAAATGCTTTTTAGATAGCCATGGCGTCTGTCACTACAAATGAATAAAGTAGATTACTTTGGGCTTTTTTCAATCAAGAAATGTGGGTTTTACTTTAGTACCCATGCTTATTACAAAAAAAAAGCTAAATGGAATTCACACACTTCAGATTTTTCTTATATGGACAAAAATGCAACCACATATTATAATTTCCATTGCTGGGATGCTCTATTAAAACTTACAGCAAAGAAAAAAACCAGTAAAGACCCACTTTCTTAAGGGCACATTTTTAAAGTTCCAACTATGTATTTTTTATACTAAACATTATTGATCGAAACTGTCTTTACTGAAGAAAACTGAATAATCCCTGTATAACACATTTGCATTTAGCCATATGTGACTATCATTCCACTTATATGCGCGCGCATGCACACACACACACACACATATTGAGTGAAATACATTAGCTCAGATACTTTTTTTTTTTTTTAAGATTTTATTTATTTACTTGACAGAGAGAGAACACAAGCAGGCAGAGAGTCAGGCAGAGTGAGAGGGGGGAAGCAGGCTCGCCACCGAGCAGAGAGCCCGACATGGGGCTCGATCCCAGGACCCTGGGATCACGACCCGAGCCGAAGGCAGAGGCCTCAACCCACTGAGCCACCCAGGCGCCCCAGCTCAGATACTCTTATTACTTGGGTGATACTATACTTTCAAAACCCTTTGACTTATTTCACCAATCCATACAATATTCCTGTAAGGTAGATCTAACACATATTTTGTGTTCATTTTACAAACGAGGAAAACATAATTTAATGAAGTTAATTAATTTTGCAAGGTCTTAGATCTGGCTCCTCACAAGTCAAAAGAGAAGTCAAATCGACTTACACCCAGTCCAGGCCTCTGTCCATTACACAGTGCTGTTTCCGTAGGTGGGACCATCCTGCTAGAACCTCCTTCTGATGTTTGGTGTTTCTAATACATGTTTGGATACTTTCGATCTTGTGTATACTTAAATGTGTTAAATTTTCTTTTCCCTTGAGAACAAGTTCTGATATAAACCCAAAGAATTTAGGCTAGGAGATGAAGTACCAGATTACTTTTACCAATGTGTCACCTAAAATGTTTGTGGAACTAAGAAAGTCAAGAATGAATGTAATGTTCATTAGGAGTTTCTTCCCCATGTGTTCATCAAACCCTTTCATTGAAGTAGTTTGGCAAGACTTTTAGTCTATAGAATCCTAGACTGTCTTTACTCTCACATTAATATTTTAAATTTAAAAATTAAAAAATTTGAAAAATTTTTTGAGTCTTGCCTTCAAGCTGTGTTCCTCTGATATCAACTAGTTAAATCAGAGGCTTTGTGATGAATGAGTTGTAGCTTTGATGTTTTTGAAATTTCAGTATGTGCTAATAGAAGTTGTCTGTGAGATGTAGTGAAAAGAAGGGCCATCTGTACCCCAATGTTTATAGCAGCAATAGCCA
>PISX010008830.1:0-79400 GCA_004024625.1 Mellivora capensis | reverse complement strand
AAAAAAAAAAAAATTTGCATTTATTGTGAGTTACCAATTTCCCTCCCAGGAGTTTATCTAGGAAAGCTATCATCAAAAAGACAAATATGAATAATTAGAACATTTGTTGTAGGCAGCATTCTAAGTTGACCCACAATCAAGTGTAATCTCCTCCCCCTGAGTTGGGTGAAACCTGTAACTATGATGAAATATCATTGTGTGATTATGTTAAATTGTGTGGCAATGAGGGGATTATCTGGAATGAGCCTAACCTAACCAAAGTGAGCTCTTTGAAAGCAGAGATGTGTGTGTGTGTGTGTGTGTGTGTTTCCTCACTGGTGACACTCACACTTTTTGACCTAGAGGAAAGCAAAACACAGGAACATGGAGACTATGTTGGAAAAACCTAAGGGTGACATCTAGAAGCTAAAAATGTTTGCAGGCTGATAGGAAAATGGGACCTCAGTCCTACAATGACAAGGAGATGAATTCTGCCAACAACCAGTGAACATGGAAAAGATTCCCAAGCCCCAGGTAAGAAATGCATCCCCAATATCATTTTTGATAGCAAGTAACTGGAAACCATCTATATGATTAGCTATAAAGACCAGCTTTATAAGCAAAGTATAACATGGTATATGGTAATTATATGGTACATGGTCACAAAATCTATATACAGCCTATGTGAGAGCTGGTTATAAAATTCTGCATGTGTGCCATGAATATTTTTAAACATGCATTCATTTTGTTTTGTTCATTTTGTTCACATTGTTTTTATATTGTATATTGTTATGGGTTGAATTGTTCCTCTCAAAATAGATATTTGAAGGTCTAACCCCACATAGCCCAGAATGTAAACTTATTTGGAAATAGCATCTTTGGCAGATATAGTCAAGTTAAGACAAAGTCATTAGAGGGGGCTCTAAACCCATATGACTGGTGTCCTTATAAAAAAGGAGAAATTTGGACTCAGAGACAGACACAAACTGAAAGAAGATCATGGGAAGCCATGAAAACTACCGTCTCTAAGCCAAAGAATGCCTGAGGCTACCAGAAGCTGTGGAGAAGTATGGGTTTCCTTGACAGTTCTCAGCAAGAACTAATCTTGCCAACATCTTGCTTTTGGATTTCTAGCCCCCAAAACTGAGACAATAAATTTGTCACCCCGTCTGTTGTACTTTGTTATGGCAGCCAAAAATTTAATATGCATCCTTCTATGCTCATGTTAATGGAGATGCAACAAAATTTAACAAGTAATATTTTAGTTTTGGGGAATTTATTTAGTTAAGTTCTGAAAATGAAATTGTATTTGATCATGTTTGACCTATTAATGTGGCAATTACATATCTTTCAGCTTTGTAATCTTTTATATTTTTTATACTCAATTTTTGAGATATTCATAATAAATATCTATTATTTTTACAGCTAAATACATTCAATAATAATTTCAATAAACTGATAACTCTCTGCAAATCAGAAGTTGAGGGTTATTCATATTCTTATAGATATTAAATAAAGATTAATAACTAACTTGCAAAGTTATTTCCTTTCTTATATCCCCTTTTCTATACTCAGTCTTGTAACTACCTTGTGACTTCATAGTTTATGCCTTATTTGTATATAAGTTAGGTTTTAAGTAGAAATACTAGATACAGACATGACTAAAAATAACAGTCTTCTGTTTCTACTGGAGCAAAATAATTAATGGGAGATTAATATCGAATAGGCAGAATATGCACTGAAATTTTCTTACAGATATACTTCAATTCATTGTCTAATAAATTAATGAAAGCTCTCCTTGTGCAAGAATATTCATACCTGCACAAGTTAATGTTCAATGATTCAATGATTCAGTAAAAGTTAAAAATTTGCTAAGAAACATGCTAGTTGTACCCAATGGGAAAGACAGACATTCAGACTATTATAAAAATATGTGGTCAGCATTATGATAGAAAACTTACATGAATTATGTGGAACTAACCAAGTCAAAGGTGAGAAAATCTCCCCTGAGAAAGTGATTTGGAAGGTGAAATCTTCTGATTTACGCAGGGTAAGTAGAAATGAGCAGCAGAGAAGGCTGGGGGTTGGGCCATATAGAATGTTGATTAAAAATAGAACATATATCACTGGACAAAGTTCTGTGATCTCAGTTAAACACCCGAAAAATGGTTATGATGCCATTGTCTGTTAAATACATGATTTCTTTTGACATCAATCTTGATTTTTTAGAAATACTTTTCAAATCTGCATTTTCTGTCAGAAATAAATCTCATTAACTGCTCCACTCCAAACGGCCACTTCTGTCACTGCAAATTTATATAGGGACAGCTATACATTATTAACAAGCTATGAAAAGTCACTGGCTAAATGTCATCAAAGCCGAGATATAGCTGCACCTTGGGATTCATATAGCAAACAGTTTAGTTTTAATCTTCTTGGACTACAAGATGTCTTGACATTTGAGCACCAACTTTTTCCCCTTAACTTGCACTGGAATCAGACCTCCATTATCTCAGCCATAATTTTCAGTTTAAACTGTGATCAGAAGTTTTACTTTTTAAATTAAAAAATGTGAAAAAAATCGATCCATCAAAGACCTTATCGTTCATTTAATCAGTGCTCACCTGCAGTTTCTCCTCCCTCCACCCTTCCCCAAAAAGAAATGAGCAAGGGCAGCTATAAAATTCCAGCATCCTTAGAGCTGCCAGAAGTTTTCTGAGCTAACTACATTTCTGTTATATTAATACCTACAAGAAATGACCTTGTTGAACTGCATTAAGATAGGTGATTGATTTTACTGTGGTATTTTTTTATTTTGATAACATAAGTTTTTACACTTTAAAAAAATATGCATTTGAGTCTTTTTCTGCTCATGGTCTAATAATATCCTCAGGCCAACAATCTATGGTGGCCACAAAATATCCAAATTTAAAATTTATTAACAATATTTTATTTTAAATATTAAGCACATGATATTTTAAATTGAAATTTTAATGAGCTCTATTATTTTAGCTTATTATGGACCAGTCATGACAGCAATATAAAAAAACATGATTTTTAAAATTAATAATCAGAAAAAATATAAAACAGATCAATATAGATACCATAGTTATCAGTAAAATTCTATCAAATATAACTTGGGTTGGGGAGCCTGGATGGCTCAGTCATTTTAGTGTCAGACTCTTGGTTTTGGCCTAGGTCATGATTTCAGGGTCATGGTCTCCGAGTCCTGAGATGAAGTCCCACTGCTCTGGGGCCCTGGGCTCAGCTCTGAGTCTGCTTTCTCTCCCTCCCTCTCTGCTTCTTCCCCAGCTTGTCTCTCTCTCTTTCTCTCAAATAAATAAATCAATACAATCTTAAAAAAGCAAAACAAAACAAAACAAATATAACCTGGGTTAATAAAAATGCATTGCATAACTTGCGGGAAAACATATATTCCTCATGTCTTTTGTAATTTTACTATGTGTACAGGGCAACAAGCTATAGATGAGCAATTATTAGAAATAATTACCTTGTACCTCTATTTCCAAATTATCAGGGCATGGATGTATTTAGACATAAACTTTACTTTGCTTCTTGGGTAATTTCATATTAAGAAGGCAACACATAAATAGTCTCCCCATAAAATTTAAACATGCCATAGGGAGGAATAATCAGGGATTCAATAGTCTGGAAATACCTAGATTCTGCAACTGAAATAAAGAAGATAGCTGCTCAGAGGTTCTAGGAATAGCACTTTGTCATTCTATAGTACCCTACAAGAGTGGTTTTGTTTTTTACAACTTAAACTTAAAAGAAGAAAAAGACTAATAGTTAAATTAATAGGCTTGCTATAGGTATCTATCAGTTGGCTCCTATTTTATTTTTAAATATCATAAAGTCAGTTATAATTAGCATAATAAATTTATATGTGGAAATGAAAGGTGATGACGGAGTATAAAACTGGCACATTGTTTTCTTAACTGTTCTAAGAATGCTGACACTTAAAAGTATAAGTTTACATTATTTTTACTTTTTATTTTTTTGAAAAATATATGTAACGAGAAGTTGCCTATGGCTATCTTTAGCTCTTCGACTCGTTGAAAACACTGCTTTTATCTGTGCTTCTCTTCCCCCCCTTTATTTATTGAACAATATTCAAGTAATATCTGTCTATTGCCTATCAGTATGAGACCCTATAGTAGGTTCTATGCAATGATAAGTAACATAGGCAAGATAGTTGCAGAGATTATAATAAAATAGGGAGAGAAAAACAAGAGTCACACAAAACTATAAATGTCACCATATTCTATGAAGGTGTCTAATGGGAGATAAGACCAAGTTTGTTCAGTGGTTGAGTGGTGGGGAGAGATTTCCCTATACTTTTCCTTTTGAGAATGAATAGAGGAACAATTAACCCAGAAGAAAAGGCTTACCATGAGGCATACCATGGTATTTAGTCAATTACCCCTACAGGTTTGACTGGTTGATGAAAGATAGGCTATGTTTTGGGAATCTTTCCAGAATTTGGATGTCTCAGTTGGGATGCTCCAGAAACAGATCCTGAGAAGTTTCAGTGGATGTGGTTTTTGGAAGATGTACAAAACACCTTAAATTGAGGAAGTTGGTGGGGGGAAAAGAATGAGGAAATGAAGTTTGTATAATTAAGTCATTTATTGAAGCCAATAATTAGTTTATTCTCCTGGGGAAACTCTGGTGAACCATGAAAAACATATGTCAGAATTATGTAACCTGATGGCATGAGGCGGTTAAGACACTGACACTCCAGTTCCCATCAGTTATTGTTATGCAATGCACTCTGGAATGGGACAATGCTGAGGAGAGGAAGAGCATTAATTTCCCAGAATTTCTATTCTACTTCACAGGAAGAAAGTTTCTGCAAGCCCTCAGGCTCATAGACACAGATAGTAGACAGCAGAAGATGGCTAGGGCAAGTTAAAATGGTAAGATC
Organism: Mellivora capensis; assembly: GCA_004024625.1. Lineage (NCBI taxonomy): Eukaryota > Metazoa > Chordata > Mammalia > Carnivora > Mustelidae > Mellivora > Mellivora capensis. Next base: position 74,470 of record PISX010008830.1, on the reverse strand, counting down.
ATAGCTGTGTCAGTGGGATACTGATGGCATCTGGTAGAGTGAGCTAAAATTATTTGCATTTGTTAAGACTATGAATTAAAAGTCACAGGCTTCATTGGTTTATAGACTTCTACCCAGTAGAGATGCAAATAATTTCTGCTCAGTGGAAACAAATAACTTTAAACCTTATCATTTATTGTTCCGTAGGACAGTGACAAGATTTGTATCCTGTCCATCATGTTATTCTCAAATGCCTTTATTAAACTGCTCATAAATGTATCATTCTTCAAATGCTGTATAAACCTGTCTTAATATCTTCCAGGTTCGTTCATTAATTAATAAGTTGAATAAAGTATTTTAAACTTGTCCATATATTTACTTGACAAACTTACTTATACTTTCTAAAAATATAATTTAATTTAGTCTGTGACACACATTAAGTACTCTATGTGTGTTATCAAATTTAATTCTCAGAATAATACATGGAGATAGGTATTATTCTTATTTTATAAATGAGAACTATGGCATGTTAGTAAGATTAAGTAATTTGCCTAAGTCACACAGTTGGTAAATAACAGATTTGGATTAAGACCCAGGGAAATCTGATTTGAAAGCCTTTTGCTATACTCCCTTCACGTTTTGAGAAAAAGTGCTCTAGACATTTTCTGATAGGAGCAGAGATTTCTTCCAATTAAAAGTGCAACTACAAGGCAACTGCACTACACATATGGGCCAGAAGAATAGCCCATTACTTAAGAGTCAGATTTTTTTTTAATTTTTAAAAGAATAAATTAGAGTATGAAAATATGATGATTTTCCCAAGGAGATAGAACTGGGTTCCCTAAAGTTACTAATCTTGCTGAAAATTCAAAATTCACAAAAAATTTAGTACTTACATATACTTGTAAAACAAAAGAAAACATACCCAGATAAAATGTAACCATCATTAATAAAGAGGAATTTTTCAGTTTTTATTCTCATTAAGTCACATAATAGTCCAAATGAAAAAAAAAAAGTCTCTAATTGAATATACATCATGTGGCAATACCATTAATTGATCAGTTAAATTTTTCAAAGGTTAATAAGTGAATTGGTCATTGTGGACTCAATTATGCTGCTTGGTCAAATAATTTCCAAATCTCAGGATGCTTAAAATAACACTTATTTCTTGCTTATGAGAAAGTCTGTCAAAGGGCTACCAAGGCTGTAATCCTTCATCATTGTCCTCACTCTGGACTCCGTCCGATGGAGCAGACATCATCTGGAGCATTACCAATGACCATTTTAGCAAAAGAAGTGAGAGCTTCAGTTTCATAGCAGCATTTATTCTCTCTTCCCCCGAAGAGACACATCATTTTTAGTCAAATTCATTAGCCAAAGATACTGATTCTGCTCCACCCAAACAGAAGTACAGTTATATCATGTGTCTAAAAGAGAGGAAAACTGGAAAATTTGGCAAAAAGAACTAAAGAGCACCACAATATAAAATGAAGTAGACCCCTCTACCTATATTTATTTCTATAATCTACATATATTACTGTGTCTATTTCTCTGTAAATCTGTGAAAAAATATACAAGAAAAATTTTAACTTTGTATATATATGTAGCTGAGAATGTATAGACAGGATATAGCTGTGGTAAAATATAAATTTTTAAAGTTTTCATGAATGACACACTATTTTTTTCCTGAAACTTTGTCCATTTACAAATGTGCTGGCACTTATAAAGTACTGCACTTGGGGTCTTAAAATAATTAGTAAATTCATAAATATGCTTTTAAAATAGTGAAATAATCTTTTGCAAATAAAGGAGGAATAAACTGAGGAAAAAAATGAAAGGGTAAGGAAGAGATGGCAAAAGCAAGACATAATTAAATTATAGTAAGTGCTTTGTGTAAGGGATTTATCCAAAATTGGATTTCAAGCTATTATAGTCCAAATCAAATTTAGCTTTGCTTGGCTCAAAGAAGTTTTTTTTTCTCCCTTTTAGACTGAATTTCAGGTTCCAGATTTTATATAAATTTAGACTGAGAGCAATAGCTCCAGTCACTATCAATATTGTCATTCTCTGCTCTTTGGATACTTCAAAATTATTATTCCAAAAGTACATTTATATTATCATTAAATTTCTTAAATTAATGAGTCTGCTAACTAATTGTATGCAAGAATTTAAAACAAATTGGAAATCATCATTTTACTGATGTAAGAAACCCACTTTATATCTTCATGCTTTAATTTACCCAATTATCATCACCTTTATTTCACTCCCAAGAGCCCTTTTCTTTTGCTCATTTTTAACTCAGTCCCTATTGCTCACAGGAAGCTATGCCTTACTGTTTGTTGAAGTTAGGCCATAAGTCTTTACACATTTGCTAACATTTGCTAACATTTCATATATTTAAGTCTTCTCTTTCTAAAGAAAATATCCTGATTCTCCTACCAATGATCCTATATACTGTTTCCCTTCATCATAATTTGTTCAAGTAATCTGTATTCATTGCTCTCATTTTCCACTTACTCCTCAATCCATAATAACCTTTACCTGTAATGCTTAGTTGAAATTACTCTAATTACCAAATCTAATGATTACAAAAGCCAAGACTCTCTCTAAACCCCAACTTTTTTTTGGAGATCTGATGCAACAGATAAATTTCTTCTTGAAATTCAGTCCTCCCACTAGCTTCCATGATGTGCCATTACAGTCTTTTATTACTTATTTCCCCCCCCCATTCTTTCCCAGTTCAATCACCCAATTCTTAAGTGTTGTTCCATTGCGCTCTAGAGTCTGCTGTCTTCTCTTTCTTTTCTACAAGTTATTGCTAAGTGATACCATTTCCAAGTAAATGTCATTTACACCCAGCACAACAATGTTCCCAAACTTCTGTTTCCAGTTCCTACTGCCCTCACTGAATTACACCTGTATGTTCCATTGCCACTTACTTCTCCCCTATGCATGGTGTACAGATACCTCAAAATGAATTTAGATAAAACAAAGCTATTTATCCTGCCTTCTGCCCAACTGAATTTCAGATGTTCAATAGGCTATATAAAATGACTTTTTCCCCTTATTTCTCCTTGATTCATCAAGTCCTTTAAGGGTATCTGAAATATTTCTCAAGTCTTTATACCTCTGTCATACTTACTATTCCTTAGAACACATTAAACTTTTAAATTTTCCCCCAGCTTTCTGTTTCTCCATTCTAATTTTCATCATTTACATTTTATTTTCCTAACCAACTGAGCCACCCAGGCGTCCCTACATTTTATTTTCCTAAACCTTAGATTATATTATGTTACTCCCTCTCTTTTTGGGGAAAAAAAAGTTTCTGATGTTTCCCCTTTCATGAGAAATCAGTATTTATTACATTACTCCTAGGACTCTAAACTGCATATTGCGTATGCTAGATTAGATAAATCATAATCCATGGAAGGATCATGGCTGGAACGTAGATCCCCTGACTTCTAATCCCATACAATCTCACTTTGTAAGATGAATTGTATATATTTAAGCTAATTTTATCATGAGTTGTTTAGTGTCATAATATGCATTATCTGTCTCATACTGCTGCTGACTCATTCCTAGCCACAGTTCTCACCCCCCTCTCTATCCTTCCCATCCTCTTATCTTTTCTACAGTAGGAATTTCTTCAGGTCAAGACGGAGAATATTTATTGCTCAGTCTGGACAGAGAGACCTGGATCCTGGTCACTTAATCTTATTCATGTACTGCTTACCTCAAACTAGTGTTCTTTACAAATTAGAAAATTATTCCTTGCTCTTGTCTAGATCCTAAGTGGTAGCATTGATGAGATGGGACACAGATGAAATAGAGTGAGTGGCTGAACTGTAACTAGTAAGATATTCATTAGAGAAGCTAGTAGATAGGAAGAAAGACATAAAGATAAATCATAGCTAAGGAAAAATACAAATGTAACATATAAGGAATCAGTGCTAAATATTATTCTGTAGCATGAGACAGAGCCCAGAAGTAGATACCAAGAAAAGAGTCAAACAAGAAAAAATTATAGAATAGTTTGAAGGCAGAATAGAAAAGAATGGAGACATAGTTTAGTATGAAGGCCAGGAATGATTTAAGAGTATTGAAAGACCAGTTTCTTTAATTGTGACCTAACTGTGACCTGGACCTGATCCTCTCTTATTTGTTTGTGTTTCTCCCTATTTATGTCTGCACTGGTTGATATTACTAAAAGTTTTAGTAGATAATGTAGCTGTGTATATATAGGTAATATTTTTTATTTTCCTTTCCTGGGTTGAGAAGCATACCTAATTCTATAAAAGCAAGAAGAAATATTTGAAATAATCAAGAAGTACAATATAGGGGAAGGAACATTCTTAGGAAAAAGGCACTAGCTATATCAGTGACATTCAAGTAGAAGTGACTCTGTCCCCCCAGGGAATATCTGGCAATGTCTGAAATCATTTTAGGTTACATCTGTCGAGGAAATAGAAGCCAGACACGCTGGAAAGAAATCTTACAATGCACAGGACATCTCTCCACAACAAAGAATTAAATATCAGTAGTGCTGCGGTTAGGAAACCCTAAACTCTGGGAAAACAGACAATTCACCTAATTTTAAACTAAAATAGACAGATATTAACCGTCTTATGCACTTATGGGGTATTAAAGAAGATAACACATTTTAATACATTAATAGTATTTACTGCAATGATGTTGAAAATAGTAAGTTTTAAAGCCAATAACAAATTTCAATTAAAAATAAACTTGTGATTGATAGATGAATAAAAAATGAAATTTAAATATAATCACAGGTCCTTTGAACACTGTTTAAATGAGGACAGGAAATACAAAAACTTAAGGAATAAGCTTATAATCAGGTGTAATTTATATAATAAAAAAAGAAAAACTTCAAGCAAAATCAAAGAAAATTCTGTCAGAGACCAGAAAACTAAACAATAAAGATAAACATAGCCATTAATAGATAGAAGGGATTAAAAATATTCACTTTTTAAAATATGTAAGTGTTCTTACTCATAGTGACTGGGACAAAACCCACAAAAACATGTAAGAATCTGATAAATTCAATTAGAAAATAAAAGAACAGACTAATGATAAATGAATGGGCTTGTGGTGGGAGTGGGATTAGATGTTATTTGAAATAAATGATGTCTATCTGGATAACACATTTTCTTGATAAACAAAAACATATTTTTGTAAATGAAAGTATCACTTTTAACTTTCAACAGTTATAACTTTTAATACTTATTTTGTATTTGTATTACATTAGGTTAAGATTATAGGATACTATCATATATCAACAGTGGTAATGAAAAATTCTTCATGACTCAAATTGGAATGTCTTTAATGTTTTCTTTGCTAAACTTCACATATTTGTGTTAATATAGAGCAACTTTATTAATCTTAGGCAGCATCCTTATCTTCCTCATTAGCATGTCCAAATGATTTTTTTTTATAGATTTTTAAATTTATTTGAGAGAGACAGAGAGTGAGATAATGACGGGGGTGGGTGGGTGGAGAGGCAAAAGGAGAGAGAGAGAAGTAGACTCCCCACTGAGCAGGGAGCCAGATCCTGAGATCAGGACCTGAGGTGAAGGCAGATGTTCAACTGACTGAGCCACCCAGGTGCCCCCAAATGACTTTTTACTGTGGATTCTTACCATCATTGATTTATAAAATTTGATAATAGTCTCTACCTCAAAATTTTGCTTTAGAATTAAATGAGTCATTCTATAGAAGATACTTAGTACAATAACTGACATATATTAAGCATTAAATGTTAATTAACATTATGCCAGTGTCATTGTCTCTTCTGATTTTATTACTATATTTAAAAATATTAAACCATTATTCTATAGTTGAATTGCTTTTCTTCATGATATTTTAGAGTGCAATTAAATTTGATTAAATTTGACATCTATAATTGTGGGGATTTTTTGACCACCTTCATAGTTTGATTCCCAAAGTAGATAGCTTTAGAACATAAACTTCTACATCATATATGCTCTAGATAAGTTAGCTGTTACTAAGTTTGAAATCACTCATATAAAATTCTCTTGGCTTATGCTCTTTTGAGCATATATGCCCTAAATCAAGTTAGCTGTAAGAAGTTTGAAATCAGTCATGAAAATATCTCTTGGCTTATGCTCTTTTGTTGGAGATAATGTTTTAAACTTTCTCATTGTCTTTCATTTTTATATTCTACTCATGTTATTTTTTTCCCTTCAGACAACTTTGGTTATATTTATCCTTAGTATTGAACATCTTCAAGGATTTTCAGGACTCTAACCTCTTTTTATTCTAATATTACAGACTAAAGGGTTTCACTAATCATGAAGTACAATACATGAAAAAAAGATGTAGACTAAAATATGCCATTATGAAAGTTCCAATATCTGTGTAGAGAAGAAAATCCTAAACAATGTGCAAAGAAAACAAATATGTTAAATAATTGAAACTAAGAATAACATTTGATTTGCCAATGTAGCAATTCCATCAATATTATGAGGAAAATATTTCCAAAATTGGAAACATTCAATCAAGTGTGATGGTAAGGATATTCTTTGATGTCAAAAATTTAAAAAGAAATCATTCCCCCACGCATTATTTCTTTTCTGGATGCTAATGGAGGAAAGCCAAGAAAAAAAATCACAAGATCAGAAACCAGTCCATCTAGCCTCTGAGATCCTTAAATAATAATAATTAATAATAATAATAATAAATGCACTGGTAGGCTAACAAATAGTTTAACATTGTATAGAACTGTGAGCTGATGATAGAGATGTGGAAATGATAATATGGAAATAGTAAATGTTTTTTTTTTTAATTTTTTTTATTTCATTTCTTTTCAGCGTAACAGAATTCATAGTTTTACAACATCCAGTGCTCCATGCAATGCGTGCCCTCCATAATACCCACCACCTGGTAAATGTTTTTAACTCTAGAATCTCGACTAGACTCATTTTAGTGATCCTGGAAAGAAAACAAAATAAAACATGCTCTATCAGAAAGGTTAAGATATTAAAATGCTAAAAAAGCTACAAACCATTTGGTGTGGTAAACATAGGGAAGAGAAGCTATAGAAAAGGAAGGAATAAAAAAGCAAAGATGGAACAAAAGAAGGAAGAGAGAAGTTCATAAATAGGGCTTGATTGTTGTATTTCCTAAAAACAGGAGTAAAAATCCATCACAAACCAACAGAAAAGTTGTTAACTGACAATATTCTTAGTACATTCTTTATAAAAGTTATATTACAGGTTTATATTATACCATATACCAAAATTAAAACCAGAGTTAAACTCAAGCCTAAACTAAAAGGAACAAAACAGAATGAAACAGATCTGGAGACATTGTCCTGCTTTTTTAATGTGAAAGAACTTTTAATTATAAAAAGCAATAGAAGATGTCACAAAGAAATGGCTAGTAGACTAATCATTTCTTAAAAATGCATATAAGTATAAAACAAAAAAAGTCAAATAGATGGTTTTGATAGATGCTCTGTTGCAGCAAAAGAAAAAGATATTGGGCTTTAAGATAATCCTAATGTACTATGTTGGTATATTTGGGTAAAATAAAAAATCTATATATATGCAGATCAAAACATTCTGTGGAAAGACAAACACAGAACCACAGAATGCTTACATACTTGAAACCACAAAGCTAGTTTGAGGTCAGAGTATTCAGCTAATTGACATTGTCTTTTCAGTAAAGTGTAAACACTCAGGCATAATCCATGTGGCCCTGACAACATGACTTCACCTTCTGATGACGCTGTAACAAGAGCATCCACGAACCATGCAAAAATGGGTAATTTAAACTATTATTCGAGGTGGGTTTTAAAAACCAAAACATGTGCTTTAGTTAAATTCATCTCAGTGAAAAGCCCAGGCAGGATTTGGAATGGGACTAAAGCTTTGGATCAAGATAAAGACAGAAGAAAATAAATTGATTATATTAAAAGGGTTAAACAAGCCTTTCCATATGAGCACATGGAGCTAGAGGTACTTCTTTTGTTTCTCCTTTTCATTTGTAACAACCAAGTAACAACAAAATTAAGTAGCTTTAAATCCACACTGTCCCACCTGACATCACCTGGGACTGACAAACAGACAATCCTGGTAGACAATGTGAGCTAGCTTTAGCTACTTGTTGCTTCTACTTCTCTCATTGCCTCTTGCTTTATGTAGAAGTGGGTAGTGGGGTAGATTAGGTAGTGTTAAAGAAATTAAAAGACATAGTAAACTGTATAAAAGTATGCAATAAATGTGACAAACCTGTGAGATTAAAAAACAAATAAAACCTTCCAAAAAGGAACTGGATGACTAAGGTTATAGAAAACTCATAAGAGAAACAGTGCAGTAAGTAGATATATACAATATAGATTCATATTTTTATACATATATAAACAATATAGATGCATATTTTTAAATAGTGATGAGATCTTTTGGACTGGGTAGTGAGGTAGATATTTTATTCTATAAAATGAAGGTATATTTTATTTATACTTTATTCTATAAAAATAGAATCTTCAGTTCTGCATTTGTTTGCTTTTGAATCTATATATTTTATCCTTCTTTCTGATTATCAAATTGTCAATGTTTTATACAAAAATGTACCACAATAAAAGAAAGACAGGATAGAGTTCTTCATCTGACAGCTCTGGATTTATATTCCATACATGCTGGCTGTGAGCAATTCAGGTCTCAGATTATTCATCATGTGGTGACGATTAAGTAAACTAATAAGTGAACAGTACTTACATGGACAGATAATCGTAAGTATAGCCACCACTGTTCTGATGAAACATTAACACGTGTGAGCATTCAAGATGGTTATTTGACAAAAATCTTTAAAACAATAATTCTTTTGAAAGTTTACATTATTTTTTGAAAGATTTTATTGATTTGAGAGTGAGAGAGAGCATTAGAGGGGTGAAAAATCAGAGGGAGAAGCATACTCCCTGCAGAGCTGGAAGCCCGAAGCAGGACTTGATCAGGACTCTGGGATCATGACCCGAGCCAAAGGCAGTGCTTAACCAACTGAGCCACCCAGGTGCCCAAAAGTTTACATTATTTAAATGAACTATTCCCCTTCTGGAAATATAGCCTATATAAATGATAAGATTTATAAGCAAAGGTATATGTATAAGGAAAATCATCCTGTGTTATTAGAAGTGATAAAATAAAATCTTTAAATTGAGAACATGTTATGGAACATTCTTAGACTATAAAACAGTCACTTGAAACATTTTAAATAATATATTTAAGGTAATATTAGTGAGAAAACGTAGGTCTCAAACTGTATTTAATCTGATTACATTTTTTCTAAAAAATATAAGTACATATGGAGAAAAAAAATCCTAGAGAGAAATACACCAATATATTAAAATTGGTGATTTGTTGATAATGTGTTTTTATTTAAGTTTAATCTTTTCTTTTTGCAATTTATAGGTCTTTACCAAGATGCATATGCACATTTTACAACACGAACAGGAACAACAATGGCAAAAACACTTAAAAGGTTACTTTTAACATAATGCTTTGATAATGAGGAGTAAAAATAGAATCTTCAGTTCTGCATTTGTTTGCTTTTAAATCTACATATTTTATCCTACCTTCTTAATTTCTCACTTACTGATTGATTATACTAACCTGCCATAATATATTTCTCAAGATGGTATACTAATCAGACATTGCCAGTCACTTCTTTTTTTGGGAAACAAATGGTCCAATATTCGCAGTGATGGCATACTTAATGTATTTTTGTTAATATGTTCTATAAAGGAAAATTGCTTATAAATTGATTTACATGAAAATTGCTCACAAATTGATTTACTGATTTATATGAATGGCCTATGTGGGGTTCTGCATTCAGCAGGGACTCTGCTTAAAGATTCTCTCCCTCTGTCCTTCTCCCACTCACACGTGCTCTCTTCCCTCTTTCTCAAATAAATAAATAAATCTTTAAAAATAAAATAGTTTCTTTATTAGCACACCCAATTATTAGATGACATCAGACACATGGGCCCTTCCCATGATGTCATGATGCCAGAATCCCATCTAGTCACATCATGGGACAGTAGGTGCCGCTAGCATCTCCTTCCAAATTTGGAGGCAACATGCAGATGACATTACTGTCTCTCAAGTCTCAGATGGACAGTTATGAAGAACATTGTTAAGCTGTTATTTTAAAATGTTGCTTAGGAACTCTAAACTTTTTTTTTTGCTATATTCTTGTCATATTTTATGACTAAATGTATACTATTAATATTGTCTTAAATTTCCCTGAGGAATAATAAGTTTTCTTGCATTTTTTGGGAATTACAGTTTCATATACTGGGAATATATTAAGTGTAGATTCAGCATCCTCAAAATATTATATTTTGTAAAAACATTCAAAATATAAAGTGATTCAAGTATTATTTTAAGAGTTTTACTATTACTAAAAAACTTTATGGTCATTTTATACATGAATGGGTAAATGCATACACAAAGATGTGGTAATGAAAAATGCTTGACAAGGAGGCTGAGTAGATGAGGGACTCAATATATTCAGCTAAATAGATTTCCTTTTTTGTAGGTAAATATTTTAAGTCAATGTATCTCAAATTTTAGCATAATCTCAACATCTGGAGTGCTTTATTAAAATACAGCTTGTGGTTTCTCACCTCAAAACTCTTCACTGAATAAGGTCTAGGTTTGGGCACAAAAATTTGTATTTGTAACAGGTTCTCAAATAAGGCTGATGCTGTTCTATGGACCACATTTTGAAAACTACTTTTTTAAGTAAAATTTTCTATAGAATGTCTAAATATTTTTTAAAAAAGCAATCTGGATTCAGCAAACATAGTTCATGAATATAGCAACATTAATAAACATACAGAAGTCAATTATTTCAATGGCATCACTCTAACAAGACTAAAAGAGAATAATAGGCGTTTAGAGGTCAAAATAAAACAAATCTTATGGAAATTACAGACAAGCAAAATCCGTCATAATGAGAATATTCTGTTTGCCTAAAATGTATAGAAAAGTGCTAATTATCTTCAAAATGTACTTCCTAAAAAAGCCCTCTAGGGTGTAGAGGTAGGAAAGGATTAAAATAAATATTTACTCTAAATTCTTATCATATCTGTTCCTTTCAACTACTTTTATGTGACAAAACCTGAAAGAAGACTTTCAGTATTTTCTAACCCTGTTTATGGCCCCACCCCACCAGTCTTCCAGCTAGAGCCAAAATTATTATCTTGATTCTGGCCTTCATATTTTCCCCATTTCAGCTGGAAGAAATCAGTTATTTTGTCTATTGTAATTGATTAAATATATAAGCTTGTCTCTTTCCTACTATCCTTGCCTATGCTTTTCTATGCCCCTCTCCACACTAAGGGGGAACAGAATTTGCCACCCCAAAATATACCTCTTTGGCATAAGAATCATTTCAGGCTAATTATTTTTGAGAAGTAGCAGACACAGAGAAAGCTCTGAAAACTGGGTATAAGTTACCCTTTTGTAAGACACTTCTACAGTTACAAATACACTCTCTCTTTGGAAGGGTGTGTAACTCTCTATACCAGGAAAAGAAGGTAGATTCTAAATCTCTAGAAACTCTTATTAAGGGAGAAGGCAGTGACTTATAACTGCATAAGTACTTTACCCTTGCCACTATTCTTTTCTTGATAACATTTTATGAACTCCCCCAACCCCCACCAACCCCAACATTCTTTTGTCATTAGCTGGAGATGGTATTTAAAGTCATAGCCTGGGGCCGCCTGGGTGGCTCTGTCTGTTGAGTGTCTGACTCTTGGTTTTCAGCTTGGGTCACGATCTGGAGCCATTGTGGTTCTTCGCACTCAGCAGAGAATCTGCTTGAATATTATCTCTCTGTCCCTTCTCCCACTCAAGCTTGTACTCTGTCTCAGTCTCTCGTTCTCTCTCAAATAAATAAATAAATAAATAAACTTGGAAAAAAAAAAGTGATAGTTTGGGACATTTCAGAGAGCTTCTAGGTTTTCCCAGTTATCTCTTAATGTATACAGGAGGTATACGTGCTATTACACATCTTTTTGTTTTTCTCCTATTAATCTTTTATTATAGGTGTGGGGGTGTCTCCAAGAACCTAGAAGGATGGGGGAAAATTTCATTTCCTCCCCTAAACCATGCACTGGATTATAATTTCTCTGTGAGTGAGGATTATTTCATGTTTATATTCTTCACAGAATGTAGTTAATTATTTCACACATTATCTTCTTATAACATTTTTTAAAAGATTTTATTTATTTATTTATTTATTTATTTATTAATTATTTGTTTGTCAGAGAGAAAGCGCGAGCGAGAGAGCACAAGCAGGCAGAGAGCCAGGCAGGCAGAGGCAGAGAGAGAAGGAGCTCCTACATAGGGCTCCTGCTGAGCAAGGAGCCCTATGTAGGACTTGATCTCAGGACCCTGGGATCATTACCTGGGCTGAGGGTGGCAGCTTAACCGACTGAGCCACCCAGGCATACCAATCTTCTTATAACATTAAGTAGATGACTAAGTGAATGAATAAATGAACTAAGACAATGACATTATAATCCAACATTTAGTTACCATGTTATATGCATCATGTCATATACTGGGGATATCAAAAATTATAAGTCCTCAGCCCTCAAGTTAATTAGAGGAGAACCTTTACAATATCTCCAGTGTTTAAAATGTGTACTCACATACTTTAACACAGCCTTCATGGATTTACTTACTTTATTTCATTTCTTAGAAAATAAAGTGAAATGAATTGGCTCACTTAAGTTGCAGCATATGTAAGTGAACCTTCCCAAATACGATTAAAACTAGCAGCAGTTATAATGGAAATTTAGGACACCTATGCAGCCATCAGATCTTATTTTACAGATTAGTCTAAAATGCAAAGGGCCTTATGGAAGCCTGGAGCGGGTATGATCTATACAGACTATTAACTGTGTCTGAAAAAACATGTAATTCTTTGGTTCTAAAGGGAGAGGGAGATAAAGATTGAAAGTCTGAGAGGGTGGAGGGATTTATTTCAAAGAAAGAAAAGGTGAGGAAAGAAAATTTTCGGGGTTGAGTATACATAAGAGTTTTGTGGAATTCATTGACTGCAAGGTTCTGGACCAGTATTGTGAGTGGGAGAACTGGTAGGAGGAAAAAGGTTTTGAAAAGTGATTGTGTGGGTAATGAAATGAATCTCCTCTAATGTTCTTTAAGAGACACAATTAAGAGTTGCAATTCCTTTTTAATTATGTACGAGCACTGGTCCATGCTTTAATAAATGAAAATCTCTTCAGAGTCTTGGTCATTTGGGCCTTGGGATTTCTAAAGGTTACATGTGTTTTATTTGTTTTAAAAATGTCATTTATCTAGGTTTTGCTCCTTTTCAGAATGTCGGGATTGAGAGAGAAATATTTTTAAAATCAGAATTGCACATTTGTAGGGAAAAATGATACTTATACAAGATAGATTTAAAATATTACTTAATCTTGTATTTAATTTTGCATATAGACCAACACAGCCTTAACAATTTTCCTCAGTTTGGTTAAAAACTTATGCAGGTTTCTTCCTTTCTAGGACCCTTGCCTCCCTTTTCTTAGAGCACAGACTATAGAAAACCTGTAATTATACATTCTTGCTCCTGGAACATGTAAATTTTTTTTTTAAAGTCTCATGTCACTTTATGATCCAGGATTGTCTTTCTCAAGGATTTGGGAACCCTTTGAAATGTAATTATCTAGAAAGATGATACCCTATCTCCAAGTCTGTGTGGAAGCATAGGAGCCTAACTTCTGGGTAATTGTGGATAATTTGCTCCAACTTATAAAACTATGTCCTGTCACAAAGAAAATTTATATTTTCTTTGGGTAATGCCAATTAACAAATACAGATGGGCCTAGGATTCCAACCACCCCAGCTGCTAAAACATCTCCTGTTCTTAATTTTAGTGGAACTGAGTTCAGATTGAGTTTTGTCCTCCTCCCCCTATTGCAATAGCCTTGAATAAAGTCTTCTTTAACTTTGTCCAATGCAACTTTTGCTGTGCCAATCTAAGGTGACAAAAAATTTTTAAAAACGAAAGGCTAATAATAGGAATGAAAATTACAGACAGAACCGTGTTATGTCTGACATTTTTGCTATTATTGCATTCCACAAATTTCTTTGTTTATGCTTCAAAATATAAGGTATGAAAAATGTCATATTCCTTTATTTTTCTACACCAAATTTAGTATCTTCTGAGCCATCAGCTCAGCATCTGGCAAGAAATCCAATATAGCTTGTTCTAGGGACTACTCCTCATACACTTAATTGAACTCATCCAAGAATCTTGGTCTTGATGATGTCAGAAAACTGGCCAAGGACAGAAACACGTTTCAGAGGGGATGCTATACTTCTGTGCCCAGAGCTTAGGTCTATGTGATTTTTCTTCCCTAAGAAGTTGCAGCCTCAGGTATACCAAGGGCTGCTCCTGTAGTAGTTCCTCTCCTTCACCAGCAGCCTCCCTCTATCCCGGTACCAAAAGATCAGTAAGAGGAGAAGCCTGAACTCTACCACTGGGATCTGTTTTTCCAACAGTACTGGGCAAAGCTCAAAATTTACCACAGGACTACTACTATTTCCTTTTCCCCTGTTAAAAAAAAAAAAAAAAAAGAAAAAAAAAAAAAAGAACTTTCTTCTGTCTCTCCTTTTCCAGGGCTTCACACACCTCCTCAATTTATTCTTCTTTTCAGTTCTAAAACTCTAAAGAAATCTCTTTCTTTCCCTGAAGAAGGGCTAAGAAAGATACATGCCGGACTATCTTCTTAAAACAGGATACCGGTCTTTTATTTTTCCCCCCTAGACATGGGTAAGGAGTTTCAAATCGGTTAATCTTTTGTCTTTAATTCATTCTACAAAGAGATTATATATTTTAGTAATGATAACAAGAGTAAATATACACTTGACACTTACAAGGCAAACATTACCTTAAGACTTCTCAGATACATATCATGATCATAATTGGAAGTTAACAAAAAGTAGTTTTAGAAGGGTAGGGCATTTCCCACATTATAATATGGCTACTAATATAGTAATAAAAACACTTTAGGATAACCTTATTATTATCACACATTTAAATTACCATATAGATATCCACCAAGGAAAAATTATGCATCTGTAAATTAAGGACATTTTATTGAATTCTTAAAAGAAAGTAAATGAATATGGTACTTTATTACTGAACTACTCTATATTTAGATTACAGCTAGATACCTTTGAAAAAAAGCCATGTTGTAGCCTTATCTTCTGGAGGTTTTTCTATTATCTATTTAGTTTTGTTATATACTGCTTTTGAACAATCTTTTCCCTATAACTGATGCTCTAGTCCCTGTTTGCCCATTCCCTGGCTTACATCCCTTTTATAAATTATTTTACTCAGCAGAATGCACCAGTATATACAGATGGCATTAGCCTATCACCTTTATTTTTATTTTTTAATTTTTAAAAACGAATTTTAAGGAATAAGTACACATGGTCTGAGTTCTCTGGTTTTCTCCTGTCATGCACTCTGTATGGCTCAATGACTTTGAAAACTAAACTTTCTTCCTCTTTCCCCAGACTATGATTCTAATTTAGGTATAATGGGATTTGAACCTCCCTCAAGCCTTTTAAAATATTCAAGGGAGGCATAAAAGAAATAGCAGAGAGACATTCACTTTTTATTACTCTGTATGATGAGGATATTGTATTGCACACATACTAATGTAAATTCCTCTAAAATACATAATTTCCACCTTTTTATCCTCTCATTGTTCCCTTTCTACAATCAATTTGGATTCCTGAGACCTTACACAACTGAACTAAATAGCTTTTCTGAAGCTGATGTGCCCTGGTCTTTTGAATTCAGTAACTGCACACTAGATAGAAGCTATAAGTAATAAATTTCACTTTGTGACTCTTCCTGACAACAAGAAAAAACATTAATTTAACTTCTCTGGTTAAACTGAACCAAGGCCTGAGAAGTAGAAAAGTAACTCAAGCTATTTATTTTACTCCTTCTGCCCTGTAACCCTCACAGAGAATGAAATATTGCAAGTATCCTAAAGCTTAGTTGAAAGAACAGCTTTCATATTTAGAAAAGTTACAGATACATGGCATTAAATTTTAGGAATACCCATTTAAACTTCTGTAGGGCTTCTTACTTTCCCTAAATTTAGTCTTTCTCCTCTTAAAGCTGTTTTTGGGGAAGTATTTTAACCCTAGAATCAATTTCATCCTCCTTTTTGTAATTCAAAAATATGGAATATGCTTTTCAAAAATTTCTGCAAAACCAAACGTAAACTGCAGGATTTCAGATTCAAGATATAATTTTATACATTACTATCCTAATAGATCCCTGTAGGTCATTGTTGACTACCACACAGGTAAATATGGCACAGGCATCCCAGAATAGAGAAGTCACTAAAACAATAATTTTGATGAAACATAGAAGATGGAAGATATCGATTACTCGTGTTGACCATAGGGAGAGCACAGTATAATTGAGTTATGATAATACTAACTCCTTCATCATGTGAACAGATGCTAAGAAGCAATATGTTCAATTACTATTTGAATACATTACCTTATTCTCTGTTCCTAATAAAATATCCTAGTGCTACAATTTCAAAATGACTTGAAACTTGGATGTACTGCTGCCAGGAGCTACAGAAGTTTTAAAAGCCACTGTTTAATTCTTTTGCCTCCAACAACAAAAAAACTTTTACTGATAATTAGAGAATGAATTAATCTTATAACTGTTCTTACTGTTCATGATAAGGCTCTTTCTTCAGGATCTTTAAAAATAAATATAGATCTCTTTGATGTGATATTTGCTGATAACTTCAGAAATAATTAGAGCTGATATATATTTTATTTTTTTTAAAGAGAGAGTGTGCAGGGGGCGAAGCAGAGGGAGAGAATCTTTTCAAGATTTTATTTATTTTAGAGAGAGAGCAGGGGGAGGAGCAGAGGGGGAGGGAGAGAATCTCAAGCAGTCTCTGCGCTGAGTGCAGAGCCCAACTTGGGGCTCAATCTCCTGACTCTGAGGTCAGAACATTAGTCAAAACCAAGAGTCGGATGCTTAACCAACTCAGCCACCCATGCAACCTGAAGACAGAGAATTTTAATAAGGCTCCCTGCCCAGCATGGAACCCAACACGGGGCTCGATTTCACAACCCTGAGATCATGACCTGAGCTGAAATCAAGATTTGGATGCTTAACTAACTGAGCCACCCAGGCACCCCCAGAAGTGATCATTTTTATGCCAATGTAAAATCAGTGATGGTTTTAATGATACCTAGTACAGTATATCTTGATGTCAATGCCTAAAAGCACATTCATACAATTCTACAAAACAAAAATCAATATTAGTTTAAAGTAACAGCTAAACAGAGACCTCGACTTTATCCTAGTAGATGAATTCTTTTGTTTTTAAGGAGACTGACATATAATTGAGTATGTGTTCTATTTTTTTTTTTAAGATTTTATTTATTCGTTTGAGAGAGACAGAGAGATGGAGAGAGGGAGAGAGAGAGCAGAAGCTGGGGGAGAGGCAGAGGGAGAGGGAGAAGCAATCTCCCTGTTGAGCTGGGAGCCCGATGTGGAGCTCAAGCCCAGGACCTGGAGATCATGACCTGAGCAGAAGGCAGACGTTTAACCATTTGAGCCACCCAGGCACCCATTTTTCTTAAAACTTATTTTTTTATATTTTTAAAGCTATAATACATGTTTTAAATCTTGCTATAATTTAAAGACTTAACTGTGTTGAGTTATAACTAATAGAAAAACAGTGAAGCAGCCTTAACACTTCAGACCAAAAAATTTATAAAAAATATACTGATGACATTTTTGACTAGCACTACAGAAAAATGTCCTATAAAAGTTGTGTAGAGGCCTATGAACTTCAATAAATATTTAAAATCTCTTCTCAGTGGTATCATGAATTGATCCATCTCTTTTATTGGCAGAGAGGAGCAGCAGTACAAATCTCCTTGTGATGCTTGACCTTTTTAGCAGAGGGCAACGGATACATCACATAGAATTGTTCTGTAGGTGCTGGTAGAAGACAAAATGTCTCTATTTCTTTGAGACTTTAGTCACTAATATTTCAATTTGGTAAAGTGTGTCCATTTTTTTCCCCTCATGTGATGGGAAGAAATTTAAGGACTTTAATAAGTTCAAGCTCTCTGCTTATAGAGAGCAAGCACGATTACTGTCAGTAAAATGAAAGTCCTCTAGACTTAGGAACAACACTAAATCGATTCAAGGAATTTTTAAAGCAGAAGGAGGTTCAAAATCCAGAAGAAATGGAATAGTCTTTAACCCAAATTCCTGGTTTCATATTTACTGTAATCTTTAATGTGTAGAAACATGGCTAGTAGCCTAAGGAATAGAAATTTCTCAGTAAGTCCTGTTCTTTCTTGCCTTCACAGAAGCCTGTTAGAATTGTTTTTATCTGTTACATCTCTACCTTTTCTGGCATAAACACACATGTATACATATATACAGTGTGTGTGTATACATGTATATATATAAACACACAGTGATTATTTTGAAAAAAGAAAATTTCTAAGTTTTAGTACTTAAGACTTTCCCCAAAGGCCATTTCCACATATGCTTGCTTTACTATTGAGATTTCTTCATTTTTAGAGTCTCCATTGCTTTCTCTGTTGATGACACTCTAGCCCTGATCTGACATGATGCTCAAATTCTCAGTAACCTACCTACTATCTTTACATATCAAAATCAATATACCCCAAAATAATTTTATTTTCTTCCCCAAGAAATTCCCAAAACTTTGAGTTTTAATTAATAACAGCACCATTTTTAATAACATGGATTTAAACTTGAAATACTTTTTGACTCATTTTCTTTCAGTTTTAAATTTCAGCCATATCCCAACTCATGTAAAGTCTACAAAATGTTCTGGGTTTCTATTCCCATCTTTACATTCTCACTCTAGGTATCTCCAATTATATGTTATCTGGACATGTAACTAAGATATTATCAGAGTATATTTCACTGCTATCTGCCTTGTCTTAAATTCTTATTAAAGGCTGTGGCAAAATAAATATTCCTAAACTGAGATTCAGATCATATTCCCATGTACAGAATCTTTTCTAGAGTCCCATTGCTTGTGGAATTAATTATGAATTCCTCAATCTCCTCAATTTACTAAGATTTTATAAAGAACTTTTACTCAGGAGGATTTTTTTATATGCACACACATTATAAATACTTAATAAATTATGGTTTATTTTTATCTACATTTCTGACTTCATTTTTTAAAATGATTGAATTTTTAATAATTTTCATGAGTAATTTTCAACATAAAGGAAAATTTAAAAAATAGAATACATACCAGCAAACCCACTGCAAGGCTGGAAATTAATATTTTGTTAGATGTCTTTTGTGTATATATGTGTATGTGTGAATACATGCTTTTTGAACTTTTTCAAAATAAGTTCAAGAGATTATGACACTATTTTTAATTATTTCAGCAAACATCTCCTAAAAGTCAGGATATTCTGCATAACATATAGAACATTAGCATACCTAAGAAAATTAATCATAAATCTTGAAGCTAACATATTGGTCTTATTCAAATCTTCCCAATTATTCCTTTATTTCACAACTGTTCTTGCTTTCAGTTCAAATTTTTAACCAAGATACAATAAATTTTCCTGTATTACATTTTGTTATTAGAAATGTTTCTCTCCTTTAATCTAAAAGAAAATTTTTAAAAGAAAGTTTACCAGTTGCTTCATAAAATTTCTAATATTATGCATTTACTAATTGTTTCTTAAAGGTTTTATTTATTTATTCCAGTGAGAGAGAGAGCATGCATGAGAAGGGGAAGAGGCAAAGGGAGAAGAGCAAACAGACTCCCCACTGAGTAGGGAGCCTAAGAATGTGGGACTCAATCCCAGGATCTTAAGATCATGACCTGAGCCCCAGGCAGATGCTTAACCAACTGAGCCACTCAGGCACCTTTGCATTTGCTAATTGTTAACACAGTTTTTCTAAACTCTGCATTTCTTTTTTTTTTAATTTTTTAAATTATTTTTTTTAAAGATTTTATTTATTTGACAGAGAGAGAGAGAGATCACAAGGAGACAGAGAGGGGGGAAGCAGGCTCCCCACTGAGCAGAGAGCCTGGCATGGGGCTCGATCCCAGGACCCTGAGAACATGACCTGAGCTGAAAGCAGAGGCTTAACCCACTGAGCCACCCAGGCACCCCGCTTAAATTTTTAAATTAATTTTTTAAAAGATTTTACTTATATATGTGAAACAGAGAGAGAGAGAGAGAGAGCGCTTGTAAGCAGGGGGAGCAGCAGAGGGAGAGTGAGAGGCAGGCTCCCCAATGAGAAGGGAGCCCGAAGCGGGGCTTGATCCCAGGATCCTGGGATCATCACCTGTGCCAAAGGCAGACCCAACTGGGAGCCACCCAGGCTCCCCTAAACTCTGTATTTTGCTAAATTGGAAATTAAATAAAAAAGCCAAATAAATCATGTTAGCCATTTTAAGTTAGAAACATTCATGAGTACGTTATATAGTATCATATCAAGAAGCATATGTCAAGTTGTCTACAAATAATGTTAAATTTGACTGATTATTTAAAATGTTAATTTCTTGTACAGTGTTTGTTAACTCTGTTATTAGCAAATATGCAGTCAATGATAGTTTTACAGTGACAGAAAAACATTTTTTGTAAAGGGTTTGTTTGTTTTTAAGATTTTATTTATTTATTTGACAGAGCACAAGCAAGGGGAGTGGCAGGCAGAAGGAAAAGGAGAAGCAGACTCCCCAGTGAGCAGGGAACCCACTTAGGGCTCAATCCCAGGACCCTGGGATCATGACTTGAACCTAAGGCAGAAGAAAAGGAGAAGCAGACTCCCCAATGAGCAGGGAACCCACTTGGGGCTCAATCCCAGGACCCTGAGATCATGAACTGAGCCCAAGGCAGACACTTAATGGACTGAGCTTTCCAGGGGCCCCTCTCCTAAAGGTTTTAACATGCCCTAGGGGACCTTCAAAATTAGAAATTGGAGGGGTGCCTGAGTGGCTCAGTCGATTAAAAATCCGACCCTTGATTTTGGATCATGTCATGATCTCAGGATCATGAGATCAAGCCCCACATTAGGCTCCATGCCCAGAATTCTCTATTTCCCTTTCCCCATACCTCTCTCTCTGCTCCTCCCACACCAAAAAAATTAGAAGTTGGAAATTGGTAACTTTTCCAACTGTGTCATTTTAATACAAAAGAAAATTGTTTTTTTCCTTCACCAACTAGGGAAGAATTAGAACCTCTCCTAAAAAGCCAAAGTAGATGATGCTTTCCTTTCAGTTGCGAATATTAAAAATAAGGAGTTATATCATCATTTCCAATGATAGTAAATTAAATTTTTGTCAGTTTAAGTAACACTAAGAAGTTGTAGATTTTTCTCTTTATTATTTGATGATCACTTAGTCATTATTCTTTTTTGTTGCTCACATTATGCCATATTTGACAACTGGTCTCACTTAGGCTGGGACTTATATCCTGTCATCATATCTGTATTAGCTTTTGAATACCAGAAAGAGGAGATTTGATTTACATGTACTAAAACATATCTCACTAAATACATGCAATAGGGGTACTGTGTGAAAACTCACTTGAGGGGCTCCTGGGTGGCTCAGTCCTTAAGTGGCTGTCTTCAGCTCAGGTCACAATCCCAGGGTCTTGGGATAGAGTGCTTCATTGGGCTCCCTGCTTGGCCGGAAGCCTGCTTTTCCCACTCCCACTCCCCCTGTTTGTGTTCCCTCTCTCACTATGGGTCTTTCTCTCAAATAAATAAATAAAATCTTAAAAAAAACAACAACAACAAATAAAACTCACCTGAAATAATTCTTTTTTCTATGCAGTATTCTTATGATTTGGATACAAGTTAATTTGTTTAGCCTAGTTTTAATTTCATATTTTTATAAATATTTCTTTCCTGTTATCACTATGTTGTACATTTAACATGATTCAATAGCTATATATTTACAATCTGTGTAAAAAGTTACACTTTGATCCTTATTCCCTCCTCCCCAACCTCATCCCCTAGCTACCCTTCCTTAGAGATTTCCCTCTTTATTAGTTTCTGGTTTATCTTACTGGTTATGTGTGTGTTTCCTTCTTCCTTGTACAAAAAGGCTGCATAACTTTTCTTTGGCACTTTACCTTTCTAGATAACTTACATACTTGGAATTTGTCCAGGTAAACTAGAATCTTCCCATGCTTTTTATAAGTGTGTGCTTAATATACCTTTATGTAGATACTTCATTATTGTTTTCCCATCAGGTCAACTAATGGTAGACATACGGATTGTTTCCACTATCTTGATGTTATATATAACACTCCAGGAAATAGTCAAATGCATATATGTTTTCTATTTGTAGAGCTATATTTTAGGACAGAGTCCTAGAGGTAGGATTGAGGGGCAGTAGTTAAATGCCTATGTGATATAATTATATAGGACATTGCCAAATTTCCCACGATATGGTTAAATAATTTTCACTCCCTAATGCAATGTGTAAGAGGGCCTTCACAGCTTTGACACCTAAATATGTTGTTGTTATTTTGGTTATTTACTAAACCTGTAAGTAAAAAATATGGTATTTTAGTACCATTTTAATTATATTTCCTTTAATATGAATGAGATAAATAATTTTTTCATGTGGTTAGAGGCTATTTGCCTTTCTTTTTCTGTAAGTCTGCATGTGTTTGGGCCACTTTTCCCCCAGGGTTTTTATCATTTTCTTATTTGGTAAGAGTTCTTTAAATGTTACGGAGATTAGTTCCTTGCCTATTTTCTCTCTGTGTATAATTTCTAACTTTATTCTTATCTCTTTCACAATAGCTATCCTCCTTTGAAGGCCAAATTATTCCACAGAAAAAAATAAATGAGATTCCATACAACTGAAAGCAAGAATTCTTTTTTGTGGTCACTAAAATGAGGGAATTGTGTTTTTTAACCTACATGACAGGAAATAAAAGTCTGTTCAATAAGCAAAACAGGTAAAAACAAAATAAAAAGACTTTGGGAAGGAGTATTTGTGAGTGCAGAGTGAAAGTAACTGAAAGAAAAAGGAGAAGCCTAAAAAAGCAATGAGAACAGAAGGATAGCCCTATAAATGAAGCAGACGGGAATCTACTTCCAGAATGCCAGCATGAGCTGCCCCAGTGAAGCAACCAGAACTGACAAAAATTGTAACAAAAACAATCATTTTATGCCCCATTGGCAGGCATAGAGGAAATGAACAAACATTTTTCAAGAAAATTTACTAAATCTTATAAGAACAGTGAAGGCCTGTGCTACTTGACCCATAACCTACTAACAGCATTCCCAGCTCAGTGTGTTGGGGAATCTCCACTTTGGGTGGGTGTGGTAAAGGAGTGAAACTCCCTCTGCCCTTGGCTCAAGAGACGTAGTAGCTCATGGTGAGGGAAGACCACCAGCATTTCTTTCCCCCTTTATCCTTGAGCTGCAGAGGCAAATTCTGGGAGCATGGCTGTATGATCAAAGTCTCCATTCCTCTACCCCACTCTCACTCAGAGGGCAGTTCTACCCACATTGTAGCAGACCAAGAATACTGGGAGCCAGTGATTCCTAGCCCATGCTTTCCTACAGGGTAGAGATTTTGCATTCAGAGAAAAACCAGAGGTTATGACATCCACCCAGGGCCTGAAAAAGTTGCTTAGAGATTTTGCCCAAGAGGAAAGGCAGTGCATAAAACAGAGTTGCTACATTTTCTCTAAGGAACTTATTTCATTTGAAACAGAATGCGGAAATGTTCAAGCCTAAAATCAATTTTGAAAACAGTGGAGATTTTAGGGGTAAGCACTTAAGAGGAGGTTGCTATATTTATGAATGCAATACACTAAACCTTAGGCCAGCTAGTTTACTAGAGAAAATAAAAAAAGAGGCGCTAACAAGAGCACTGAGTGGGGGGGATGGGGAGTAAGTGGTGGGGTTAGGGGCAGTATTCAGAGTAAACTTCAAACACTGGATTTAAAAATAGCTACTTTAGGTATGGCACAATGGCTTGTATCAGAATAATTCTTTTGCAGGTGAATTTTTACAATCTGAAAAATATAAAAATGTAACTGAGAGCACTGGAGAGTGACAAACACCACCAAAAAACTGGAGAAGATTGAAACTTAAAAGGAATGAGATTTATTATTGAATTTCTACTGCCTGAGGACAAAACTTAGTGCCCCATGCTTTCCAAGGTAAGCTGGAGAGCAAGGGTAAAGCTGCAATCTTATTGGCTTGATAAATCAGAGGCTAGAGTGACAATAGGTGAAAGAATAACTGGCAAGTGAGGAGGCAAATACTAGTAAAAAACAGGTACCACAACGTGAAGTTCAAAAATCTGAATTTGTTTGAAATCTTGACCCAAGTCCTTGACTAACCCATGAAGAGTTCACACACAGGGGAGATTCCAAGGATCAAAGGGACAGCAATAGCTGCAAAGCTAAAAATACCCAGCAGGGACTTTAGCTGTTGTCTACTGCAGGAAGGCAGAATTTAGGACTTTAATCCTACCAAGCTGTCTGCTTGGTGGTGAAGTCAAAATTTCAGCCAGTATTAATAAAACCAAAGAGTTAAAGGAAAATACAGCTGTGATGAAGGAGGGAAATATCAGCAGGAAAATAGGAATTATAATAAAATACCAACTATAGATTTCAGAGCTAAAAATTATATTACTTGAAATGAAAAATTTATTAAATATGCTTCATATTGGAATTGATAAAGTAAAAGGAATTGGATTCAATTATTAAACAATAAGAAATGAATGCCAAAAAATACACTCAGTAAAAGAAATTAAATATTAAAAATCTTCAGTCAAAAAAAAAAAAAAAAAAAGAACAGGGACGTCTGTTTCTGTCAATATATTGAGAGGTTACAACATCCACCCAGGGCCTGAAAAAGTTGCTTAGAGACTGTGATGTCACAAATTTTAAATGTATATTGATACATGTCATTAAAAGACAGACCAGTCTAAAATGATATAAAGGCTAAATAGTTAGAGAGGACAGTCAGGTGACCCAGTGCAGGATTAAGGAATCAGACTTAAAGGGAAGGTGAGACCTGTCCATTGCTAAAAAAAAAAAATGCATAAGTATGAAGAGAATCAGATGCTCAGAGCTGGAAGATGAGAAAGGAATGGTCAGAAGCAGGAGTCTCCATAAGTAGTTAAGGAATTGAATAGAAAAATGGTCAATAGGGGCGCCTGGGTGGCTCAGTGGGTTAAAGCCTCTGCCTTGGGCTCAGGTCATGAGCTCAGGGTCCTGGGATGGAGCCCCACTTCGGGCTCTCTGCTCAGCAGGGAGCCTGCTTCCCCCTCTGCCTCTGCCTGCCACTCTGTCTGCCTGTGCTCACTCTCTCTGTCAAATAAATAAATAAAATCTTAAAAAAAAAAAAAAAAAGGACAGAAGATGAAAAGGAGATCAAAACAAGGTAAGATGCACAGAAAATGAACAACTACATGTTAGACCCAAATCCAGCCATAAAGGTAGGAATTCTCGAAATGGATAAAAATAGAGCTCAAGTATATAGCCTTATATTGATATGTAATTTAAATATAAAGACACAGATAAGTTAAAAATGAAAGGATGGAAAAATACAGCATGCAAACAAGCATAAGACACTGAGAATTAATATATTAATATCAGACAAAAGAGTTCAAAGTAATGAATACTATCATATATAAAGGAATTTCATAGTAATGAAATAAGCAAAATATGAGGAAGATAATGATCCTATTTACAAATGTACCTAAAAATAGAAAAATAAATAATATTTGGAAAATTTACATAAATATTAATATTAGTCATATATTAAAATATATATTAATAAATATTAAATTAGTACATATTTATATAGACTTATATATTAACACATAAATATTAAAATAAATAATATTTAGAAATTTTAGTTTCTTTTTAGGTATTTGATACACAAGATTGTAAATACAATAATGACATAAAAGATGTGAATTAAATTTCAACCACCTTGATCTAATTTACTTGTAAAAATATATACTCAATAACTTAATATACAATCTTTTCAAGTACATGTGAAACATTAACCAAAGGAGACAACATGCTGGGCTGTAGAACACATCTCAGAAAAGTATATAAGACTAAAATCTTACAGATATGTTCTCAGAACACAATGAACTCAAAAGAAAATAATTAAAATAATGTATCAGATAATTAAAAGAATACATCAAAAGAAAAAGCACATATTTGAAAATCAAGCAATGGATTTCTAAATCACCCAAGAGTCAAATACAAAAATCGCAAGGGAAATTAGATAACACTTTTAACTTAATACAAATTCTAAATTTACAAGGAGCCACTAAAGCTTTTTTTTTTAAATAGGAAGATAAATGAATGGATATAGAAGATGTAGGAGAGATATATATATAATGGAATATTACTCAGCCATTAAAAAGAATGGAATCTTATCATTTGCAACAACGTGGATGGATCTAGAGACTATAATGCTAAGTGAAATAAGACAGAGAAAGACAAATACCATACAATTTCATTCATATGTGCAATTTAAGAAACAAAGCATGTCAACAAAGTTTTCCTTTCCTCCAAGAAAGAGACTATACTACTATGGAGAATGAACTGATGGTTACCAGAGGGAGAAGGGTTAGGAGATGGGTGAAACAGGTGATAGGGATTAAGGAGGGCATTTATCATGATGAGCACTGAAAAATATATGGAATTATTGAATTACTACATTCTGAAAAAAAATGGGGAGAGAATTTCAATACAAACTTCATAATTATTCAAAATTTATATCAATGAAAGCAAAGCTTGAAATCACTGTGTTCTGATGTTTTTTCCTACAGAAAATATTTTATCTAAGTCAGAAAGTAAAATGGTAATAGGTGAAAATTAAAATTAAAAAATAGATGTAAATAGTAGATGTATTTTTCAAAACTAAGATACCCAATTTTGCTGAATTTGATTTAGTATATCTAACAATTACTTTAAAGGAGTACACATCAGCTAACTACAAAAGTAAAATGCAGTAAAGCTTCTATCCTTGTGCTATCAGTCAAAAACTGGTTTGTTTTCCTTCTTAACTGCCAATCCAGACATTTTATGTGGTTTTTTACCTAAATAAGAATGAGTTAGCCATTATCTTCTAAGGGAATTGGGCTTCAAACATACCTGGATAACTTCTACACATTTTATTTTTATTTATTTATTTTTTAAATTTTATTTATTTGACATAGAGAGATCACAAGTAGACAGAGAGGCAGGCAGAGAGAGGGAAAAGCAGGCTCCCCGCTGAGCAGAGAGCCCTATGCTGTGCATGATCTCAGCACCTGAGATCATGACCATAGTGGAAGACAGAGGCTTAACCCACTGAGACACCCAGACCCCTTTTACACATTTTAAAACAAAAATCTCTAAAAGATAGAAAAGTTCTTTGGAATTTGCATAAGTAGAAGAAAAAAATGTAAATTTTATATATTCTTTCTATGTAGGTAAAATACATCATGGAGCCTACCAGTATCAGTCCTTCATGATTATACCCCATACTTCTCTAAATTAAAGGACAAGAAAGTATTTAATCAATACATTCAGTGTGGGACCAAGACAATGAGGACAAACTCATATACATACACAGACACACACACACACACGCACATATACATGTTAAAAATTTTACAATAGACTTAAAAAAGAAAACAAATGATTATGAAGATATATGTATTTACATAAATTGATCAATTTATGCAATCAGTTCAGCATATCATCAAGATTAGAGTTAGCATTTTTAAGTGAGATATTTAAACAGATCTGGAAAAATGCACCACATCAAGGAACTTCTCTAAGTCCTCCCACATAACAACTGTTTTCAAAGTTTTTGTTGTTCTTGTTGAACTCTTTCTCTCTAGTTCATACTACCAAGGCCCTACAAAGAACACAGAATCAGAAAGGGCATTCATTATTCATTTATTTATTTAGTAAACTTTTACTGAATATTTAATACTATACTCTGTGGTGTGCAGTGTGGATATAGACATAAATATTTTAAAAGATGAATTCAAACATTCCAATATAGAAATATTTAAAGGATAACTAGCAGGTTCTATGGGGAATACATGATTTTAGGTATAGGAAAAGTCTTAGTGGCTAAAGCAATGTTTCAAACAAGTCTTGAAGGAAAAATATTTTACTGGTATACAAAATAGGGAAGATAGTAAAAAAATTATCTCTCAATATGAATTATGTGATTAAATAATACTGTGATAAAACTATTTTTTTACACTTCTAAGAGCTATGAAAGTTTTGAAATTTTGCCATGTTCACAAGCTAGGATGTTAACAAGCCCAGTATTAGGCAGGATGGCAGAAGAAAGAGACAAGGTAAAAGAAAAAGAGCCTGATTATTCATGGCTCTGCAGGTAAGAGGTTTATATTTTTTTGTTCTCTTTGCTGCTCAAGCCCCACAGGGCAACAATGTAAGAATGACTCAGGTGGATGGAGCTCATGAAGTGGGTTTGTGCCACCCAAGGAACCCTGACCTTGGAAACCCAAGTCTTTTATAATGAATTGCAAACCTGCCTTACCACTGCCACCAAGAGTGGTATTTTATTTATACTGGACAGAAAACAAATTTGTTCACTGTTCCTGAGGAAGACATTGTATCTACCTTCCATGCTGTCTCTTATATAAATCTACTAGAAAAGACAAAGGCAGTTAGTGTCTGTTTGCAAGATGTACAAAATATCTGAGAAATCAATGAAGAGATGTCTCCCAATAAACATGCTGGGATAAAAATATTAAACAATCAAATTTTAAAAGGGAGTATTTTAAAATAATTCGATTATAATTTGTGATAATCAAAGTTTTAATTTTGACAGAGTTAATTCATTGTCATCATTTGTTTTTCATTTTTTCCTGTAGAATAAGATTTGTATATGAGAAATAAGATATTTTAATAAACCTCTACCTAGCACATGAAAACTTCAGAGAGTAATTATTCTGGTACTGTATTTTAATTCAACAAAGGTATTCTTAAAATAACACTTAGCTATGTTTATATGTCTCATTATCAACTAAAAGCTCATTTGAGCCTTGTAATAATGATAAAAACTTCTGAATTTATTTTATGCACCAACCTTCAGAAAGATGTCAGTGTGAGTGCATATTAGCTCTTAAAATTTAACAAAATGAACAAAAATAAAAATAAAGCAGAAAAGTTCATAAATGTTAAAAATGGCCATACTATAATCTTTGAAAAATATATACTATATAAAATTTAATATTTAATTTAATTTATGGCCATACTACAATTTTTGAAAAATATCTACTATATAAAATTTAATATGAATCAATTTGAAAGAATATTTTCACAGCTTTCCCACTTAGAAACACAGTACAGTGTTGTTACAAATATGTGAAGAAGATCCTGAAGGGTCCAAAAAATATCTTTTTTTGGAAAGGCAAGAATAGAGGAATGTTAGACTACATAGGGTGGAAAATCTGACTGCAACCCATGCCTCCTCTAGAGATTAATGATGGCAGTGAGAAAGAGGACCAATTTTAAGGCTTCCAGTGCTATCTCCCCACCTTTAAACCAGTATTCCTACAAGAATGGGCAAAATATTAAGAGAAGTCCACTGTTTATTTACAGATGAAAAACACATATGAGAAGAAAAATAATACTGACATTTCAAATTAAAATTAGTTAATTCGTATTTCAAGACAAGTTTCACCTTAGCACAGGGAATGAAAGAAACTCTCAAGGATGCACATTCTCAGAGGGCTGCTTTGCTCCAATTCAATAGAGGAGCCTTCTACTGTAGAGGTTTAAAAACTAACAGAAAACAAAACAGAAATATGATAAGATACACATCTCAGACTTGAATATTTACCTTCAATCACCTAAAATTTTTCCTGAATAATTTGTGGGGTTTTAATTAGATTTTTTTTTTCAGATTTTATTTATTTATTTATTTGTTAGCGAGAGAAATCACAAGGAAGCAGAGAGGAGGCAGGCAGAGAGGGAGGGGGAAGCAGGCTCCCCGCTGAGCAGAGATCCTGATGTGGGGCTTGATCCCAAGACCCTGAGATCATGACCTGAGCCGAAGGCAGAGGTTTAACCCACTGAGCCATCCAGACACCCTTATGATATTTCACTTATATCTTTCCTTCCAAAGAAAACTGTTTAGTCCAAGTTCTTCCCTATTAAAGTGTAAGGGAATTCTAGAATATTCTAGTGACATGTATTTTTGTAGAAATAGCAAATGGGAAAAGTACCAAATGCAAAGATGACTAACAGTAAAAATTTGTTAAAGGACATTACTTCCAATATGCATGAAGAGAATGATTTTGGTGAGATAAAGGGAGATAAAAATATTTTACTGCTTTTCCTTCCTCAAGAAGTGAATTAAGGAATATGTGGAAATTTTTATGAAAAAAGAGAAACAAAAATTAAAGTGGGGGGTTTTTAACTTCATAAGAAATGTGACACAGTAGACCTTGAAAACAAATTAAAAAGCAGAAGACAAAAACAGCAAAATGGACACCAGATTAGAGAAAGGAGACCATATACAAAATGCAATGAAAAGAGACAGAGATGAAATTTATGAGAAAAACAAGTAGATTATGAGAGCAGAAAAAAATGATACAACATATGGATAAGCAATACACTGAAGAACAAATGGAAAACAAAACACATTCAAAGAAATTATAGAAGCAAACTTCTATAAATAAATGAAGGCATTAAATATTCATAATTGTAAGAACTAGTAAAAATAATAGATATTGATCTATATTAACATATACGGAATGGTTGTATCAGTTGTTAACACTGAAGAAAGGATCCTATAAATTACCCAGAGAAAAAAATTATGCACACTATAAAGAAATCAATATATATATATATACACACACACAAGAAATATGAACTCCAGGTTCTACCTCTAATTCAGAAGACATAGAAAAAGTGTCTTCCTGTTTTTAAGGGTAAAGAAATTTCACTGAACGTTGCCTATCTTTATGTAGAAAGAAGAGGAGGGCATCTCACATATGCATAGATTTGGAACTACAATACTTATACCACTCCATAAAATTATAATTGAATATATAATTCAACCACTCAAAAGATGAATATAGAGAACACATTCAAGAACAAAGAATTCCATGTCAATGTTCTTGAAGTATTGATACATTTAAATATATAACTTCAACTTTTGGTAATCATTATTCCAGGAACACATGTAATTATAAAAGTAATAACTAAAATGTTATATTTTAGGGGCACCTGGGTGGCTCAGTGGGTTAAAGCCTCTGCCTTCGGTTCAGGTCATGATCCCAGGGTCCTGGGATTGAGCCCTGCATCGGGCTCTCTGCTCAGCGGGGAGCCCGCTTCCCCCTCTCTCTGCCTGCCTCTCTGCCTACTTGTGATCTCTGTCAAATAAATGAATGAAATCTTTAAAAAAAAGTTATATTTTAAATATGTATATATGGATATCAATTGAGTGAAAAATAAAATAATGAGTTGATAGCGAGAAGGTAGAGGTAGGAGGAAACAAGAGGGCATCCTTTTATCATTCCCAGAGCAGAATACAAGAAAGTAGTGCACATTGACATATTTTTTTGGAGAAAAAGTTTTCAATGTGCTTCAGTATGCCCCCAAATTTATTTAATGGACTAAATAATTCTACCTCCAGGAATAAATCCTATGACTATAATTGCATGAATCCAGAGATATAAACTAAATTGTTCACTGAAACATTCTTTGTAATAGGAAAATTCTGGACTAATTTGTATGAAATGCTGTGAAAGCATTTGGACAACTGAGTTATATGTGTATCTACTAATGTGGGAAAAAATAACCACGCAAAATATTTTGAGGAAAAAGTTGAAAATGTATGATTATTATCCTATTTATACCTGTAACTTGTTTCATTTCAATAGGAACATTCTAATATAAATATAACACTGGATACATTTTAACACGGGCTACATTTTTCAGAATTGTAGCTGGATATATGACTAGCCATCTAGATTATATTTCCCAGACTTCATTGCAAATAAGTTTGGGCAGGTAATGATGTAATCCAATGGAACAGGATTTTACTTCTAAGGCTAGTGGGTAAAATATTCACTGTGAGTCCTGGATTCTGGAGCAATGTCCTATGGCAATAATAATGTTTCTTTAAAAAGCCTGAGGGATATGGGAGGACAATGAGTGAATGACCTCATGAAGCAGAGTTACCCCACAAATCTGGATGGGTCTTATAACAAATGGATGGCTAAAAAAGAGAGAGATAAACATCTATATCATTTAAGCCAAATTATTTTGAGATCTCTTTGTTAAAGCAGCTTGCATTTTCTCCAAGAAAATCAATTGAAGGTGAAGTCAAATTGCCTATTAAAATACAATTGGTAGGATACAATGAATTAATGTAGAATATAAACCATGGACTTTCATGTCTGAAACTGTAGAAAATAGAACTATACATAGCAAAAATACTCGGAAAAACAAGGAGGAGCTTACAAAAACACAACTGAAGAGGTACTATTTAACAAATGCTAGTTTTCAACATATCAAGTAAACATGGGTAAGTAGAAGACCTGTGGAGAGGGAGTTCAAGCCTGGAGAAATGAGCACTCTCATATCTTGTAGACCTAGCCATCCTATAAATTTTGTTTTATAATAATAGACATGATTGCAAAAATGTATCTGCATTTGGCAGCATTGTATACAACAGTGAAACACACAAGAAAATCTGTACTCAAAACAACCTTTGAGTTGCTTTTCTTGGGCAAAATTTACAGTTTTTCTTTTCTGTTTAGAAAGTTCTTCCTGATATTCTGATATTTGGCTTAGTTTAATATGTAAAAATAAATGTAGACAGATTAGATTTCCCAATTTTATTTATGTCTTCTATTGAATAGAGCAGATCACAGTAACTTAATCCTCTTACTCCCATTTCAAAATTTCTGGGGAAGGGAGTCTGATCTGCCCAGCTTTGTTAAGCTACACCCCTGTGCTAAGGAAATAACCTTCCATAAGTCTCTTGTGTCTCTGCATGTCATGTACATGGAGCCATTGACAACTTTTGTTCTCTTTACAAAGATGTTTGCCTCCTTTTAGGGTAAAAGGCAGAATTTGTTGTTTACCAGAGTGGGAGCAGGGAAAGTAATGTCTCCCTCCAGGGGCACAGTTGGGCATGATTGTTAGCAGCTCCCTTATAAAAGATTTCCTGAACTTGAATTTTCCCAGGGGTGACACAAACCTACTACATGTGCAGCATATACCTGAGCCATTATGTATTGCTGTGTGGGACTGAGTGACTAGAAGAACCAAAACAAACATGAAGCTCATGATGTCCACTATACTATAGATAATCAAGTCCTTCATCTTTGGCTTAAGTGTGTCTTGTGTTCTACCAGCATTTTTGAAACTATGGCAGTTTATCTTGTAAGCTTACAAATAGAGTGATATCTCAGACTCTTCATAGTTCTTGACATCTCATGTTTATTTGGAACACTGTGTTAGTTAATTCATGCAGGGGGCAAAGACTATACATACACATAAGCAATGCATCAAATGATCTTTCTATGTACAATTGGAGAAATATATAGACTTAATACTAAAAATATGTATCTGGAAAAGTGATAAAAACATGACACATGACTATCATTGAGCATTAGGAATTGCCTTTATTGGGCATCTCCCACCTTTACGCTTTATCTTTTTTAATGAGCATGTATTCATTTATAACACTGTTCCATTTGAGAACATGAAATCACATGACCATTGTTCATCATGAAAGTGATACTAATGGTCACAGTGTTCTTCAGAAATTTTAAACTTTAAAAAGGCTTTTCTTTGACAAATATGTAAATACATTTTAGGAATAACCTGTAGCCTCTTAAATATTAGTCACTATCCCAAGCTTAAAAATAACATTTGATGGAATACAATTATGAGCATTTTTATATGTACCATTAGATGACATTACCACCCTCTTCATATAACTATTGTCTCGTTTCTTTTTTTCTGTCTTATATATCTATAAACTTACCCACATTAAAAACATTTATATAAACAATTTATATTCAATAAGCTACCTAATCATTTTAAACTATATCTTTACTCATAGTACATACCTATTATGAAGGAAATTAGGAAAATCAGAACATCATCTGCCATAAACCACTTTAAGATGTTCCTGGGGCAGTAAAGATCCTAATGCCAGTACTGGATATAAATTGTGCAGACCACTGAAATCCAAAATGAGGAGTTAGACTGTATGAACAAGCCAGCAGCCAAGCATGAAAATTTGTCCTACAGGGGCAGGACGCAGTAACACACTGTTCTTATTAAAATGTGAGCTACTCATTAATATTATAGACCATTTAATTTAACTTTGCAGCATGAAAATTAATGTCATGAGCAACTGGTGATTGTGCTGGTGGCACTTTATTAGGCTATTTTCAAAATGCTTATATCCTAGTTTTTTTGTGTGTGTGCCTTTCAGCTAAAAACTAGGAATCCCCTTTTTGGTTTATGATAAATTTTTTTTCATATTCAATACATCCAGAATTAGGACATTAGTTTTCTAAAATATGAAGAATATAAAAATAAGGACATATTATAAGAGACTTCCAAAAGTAAATATTTCCTTTTGAAAAGTAGGGGGAAGGATATGCTGATAAAAATTTTACAAAAAGGGATATGAATATTCTCTTTAGTGATTAAATCCTCATTGCACAAATATGAAATCTTAGATACAAAAAATTAAGTAATTTGCCCAAGGTGGAATAGTTAAGAATTAACTGGGTCAAAAATCAAATTAATTAACTTACAACACCCACAAAAACAAATTCAAAATGGATTAAAAACTTGAATTAAGAGGTGAAACCATAAAACTCCTAGAAAAAAACATAAGGGGTAAGCTTCTTGACATTGGTCTTGGCAAGTATTTTTTGAACTTGACACTAAAAACAAAGGCAACATGAGCAAAAACAAGTGGGACTACATCAAGATAAAAAGCATCTGCTCAGTAAAGGAACGTATTAACAAAATGAAGACTGTCTATAAAATAGGAGAAAATATTTGCAAACCACATATCTGATAAAAATCTAATATACAAAATATACAAAGAATTCATATATTAATAGTAATAGATAATAAAGAAAGTTTTATTTTCTATAAAAATATAATTTTTATAATAATATTACAAAATATGTTATAAAATTTATTTCTATAAAATAAATAAAGAAAAAATTCATTTTCTTTTAAACAATAAACCCAATTTAAATGGGGAGATCAGTAAAGGGAACAAACTGTCAGTTACAAGATGAGTAGGTTCTGAAGATCTAATGTATAATATGGTGACTATCATTGATAACACTCTATTATAGAATTGAAATTTGCTAAGACAGCAAAACTTAAATGCTCCCACCACATATATCTATATGTGAGAGGTGATAGATACACTAAATAACCTGATGGTGGGAATTTTTTCACAATATATACATATGTTAAATCATCATGCTGTACACTTTAAATATCTTACAATTTTGCCTCTTAATTAGATCTCAACAAAGCTACAAAAATACCTCCACAAATCCATTATTCTCCTTATGTAGATATTTTTCACATGTAGATCTATTTCACATCATGTATTGTCATAGTCACAGTAACCTTGTGTCTGCTCTTAAAACACATAATCTACTAGGTAAATATTTTCACTTTGTAAATATGCATTTGTTCATACACATAAAGGAACATTCAGTACAGAAAGTATATACCATTATTATATGTACAATATCTAAAATTGGGCTCAATTTTGGACTAAAATGAAATATGACATGTTTACTAGATATAAAGTAAAATGAATTTAGAAACTAGCTTTTCCTGTATAATTCTACTCTATGTAAATACATACACATAGACATGTGTATTTCAAACAACATGATTGCTTGAAGGCTTAATACTTGTTCCATGATGTAAATCCATAATAAAAACTTAATGGAAAATATCAGATCATATATTGCTAATTACTCATTATAATCTAAAGTAAACAAACTTAATCGTATAGCCACAGATGGCTTAATTTTGACTTGTGTCCTATCCTCTTAACCCAGAATTTAATTTATTGAGAAAATACAATGAAATTAAGTATTTCAAAAATTCCTGAGGAAAAAAATGAAACAATTTTTGAAACACTGAGTTCTTTTAAAGATAATCTAAGGGTGCCTGTGTGGCTCAGTCAGTTAAGCGTGTGCCTTTGGCTCAGGTCATGATCCCAGGGTCCTGGGATTGAGTCCCACATTGGGCTCCCTGTTGAGCAGGGAGCCTGCTTCTCCCTCTCTCTCTGCCTGCCACTCCCTCTGCTTGTGCTTTCTCTTTCTCTCTGTCAAATAAATAAATAAAATCTTTAAAAAATAAAATAAATTAACATGTAACTTAAATGATCTTTTATTTATAAGAGATTATAACTACAGAATTAATGTGTATGGACATTCTGGGTAATGAAATCCATGCAGAAGTTAACTATGTATAATCAAAGTGAATCTGGTATTCTACAAATATGGTGTAGTTTTAATGAGAAAAATGAAGCTAAGAGATGGAAATTGGAGTTAGTCCATTTCTTTTTTTTTTTTTTATTTTTAAGATTTTATTCACTTATTTGACACAGAGAGAGACAGTGAGAGAGGGAACAGAAGTAGAGAGAATAGGAGAAGGAGAAGCAGGCTTCCCACGGAGCAGGGAGCCCAATGTGGGGCTCGATCCCAGGACTCTGGGATCATGACCTGAGCTAAAGGCAGATACTTAATGACTGAGCCACTCAGACCCTCCCTCCCTCAATTCCTCATTCTTATAAACAAAATCATTTCACTGTTACTAACAACTAATACCTAGAACTTAGTAATTGCCATACACAACCTGTTCTATAGGCTTTCCGAAGATTATCTCATTTAATTCTCAGTACAAGCCTTCAAAACATATATTATGGCTATTTCTACCCTTAAGTGGAAGACTAAGTGACAAAATAATTAAGTAGTTGGCTCAAAATCAAACTAATATTGACTACAGGAAGAAATTTCAACCCCCATATTCTTGCTCTGTGGCCCACACTTTTAAACATCAGGCTACATGATGTCTAATCCTAAATATCTTCCCTTTGCATTTAATCAAACAAAATGTGTGCACATGGGCACATGCACATAGAGACACATACTTGATACCTTTTTTGTTTGTTTGGTTTTTGTTTTCTAAAACTTTTTTTTGTTTGCAAAAATGTTTCTGAGAAATATTATATACTTCACACCTAGCTGGATCTATTCCTTTAGTTAACCACCACCTGAATAATGTTATTATTCCATGAAATATTTTAAGCTTTAGGTAAAATTTAGACAAAATTAAACAAAATCAGATAAAACTTTTAAGTATTCACGGCTTCCAATTTTCTGCCCATCCTCTTTAATAAAATTACATAGGTTTGATTTAGTATATTCTGCTGTGTTAATGTGGATAATGAGTATGGGTGCTTAATTCTTCAAAGAAGTTCTAAAAAAACAAAATCGATAAAGACTTGGAGGAAGAATGCTGTAAGGCTTATAAACAGACAGTAGAAGTCTTTGAGAAGTCTGAGCAGAAAGAGGTGAGTTAATCTGAACAATTTTCATGCAACGCCAGACTTTGGAGAAAAAACAAATTATTAAAACTGAGCTTCAGAGTTATGATTCCCTCTATTCTGCCACTTTCAGAAAGTCAATAATAAAGATTTATATGATTCTTCACGCTGATCATAAATTATATTTATATTTCTTTAGCAGATAACACATGTTGTGATTGGCCACAAGGGAGCTCAACTTCACTGAGGCACAATAATGATGATTTAAAGAGAATCAAGCAACACCCAAGCTATCAACTAATGAGATGTAAGAGAGTTCTGAATTTAAAACTAATAGGCTGTCACCTAGCAGTAGGCTTGTATCAAAAATATGAGGAATTGAAAGTTATGTGAAAAGATACTACACGTCATGAAGAGAATCCCACTTCCTCACACAGTTCTTTTCAGGATATAGTTGGGGAGATCATCGTTTACTTCAGGTTGTGCATTTTTCTGTGGAACATTTATGCAGGTACACATGAAAGGTCTTGGGGATAGCTTGAGTTATGGTCAGAACAACTTATTTTATAGCTCAAAAGCGGCAGCCTGGTTTTCACTTTATGAAATAATATAGTTGCTGCCACCCCTAATAAACCTGGAAGTTACACAGGGATTTTGTGGACCTGATGTCCAAGGACAGGGAAAATGGATCACCCTGAAAAATGCTGTACTATATAAGACGGAGATACAGGGATTTCTGTAGAAAATATAATTTTCTGACAAGGTCATCTCATCTCAGCAAGACATGAATCAGGTGTTAATTCTGTACTTAAGACACTCCATTACTAATGATTAAAAAGATATTGTTTACATCACAACTGATTGAACCAGTAATTGATTTACATGAAAATAGATAAGGGCTTTAAAACAGCTGCTCCAAGCTGAAAACATTGGGTTTTAATAGTTGAACTCAAAAATTATTTTCAGAACATAGAATATAATCTTTATATTGCAAAGATGGTTAACACTTTTAAAAAATCATTTTGTTTTAAACCCAGTTTTATACATTATAACACATATATGTGCACACAATCATTTGTGCAGGGTTGAATTTTATCATTGTGTTTCCTTAATGAGAAAAAAAAAAACCCTAAGATTTCCAATTTATGGGTTTATATATTAGATACATGGCAAAATGAAGATTAAATTTGGCCAAATGTCTATTATGACAATGACCATTGACCAAGAAAACACTGTGTTTGAGGGGAGGAGCAAGATGGCAGAGGAGTAGGAAACTTAAATATCATCAGGTCCCAGGAGTTCAGCTAGATAGTTATCAAACCATTCTAAACAGCTACAAACTCAACAGGAGAGGGAAGAGAGCAGCAATTCTAGGAACAGAAAATCCACCATTTTCCAGAAGGTAGGATATGCGGAGAAGTGAATCCGGGGCAACATTTGGGAAGATAGACCCTGGGGGGAGGGGCCAGCTTCTGGCAAGTGATACAACAGCAGAGTACAAAATCAGAACTTTTAGAAGTCTGCTCCACTGAGGGACATAGCTCTAGAGGCTAAGTGGAAAGGTGGAGACCTGCAGTCTCAGGACCCGTGAGGTCACAAAAAGACCGGGGATGTCTGAGTGTGGCGGAGCTCCCAGGGATTGGAGCAGCAAAGCTGCCTGCAGAGACGGAGTTGAGGAGAGGGCCCTCAGCTCAGGGTTACTTTAAACCATGATCCAAGGAACACTCAGGCCACTGCTCTTTGGGCAGGGGCCCAAAAAGCAGCGAGTCGAGGGAGACTCACCTTCTTCCTCCAGGAAGAGCAGTGTGGGAGCATGCTGCAGGAATCTGCTGGGTTTGGAAACTCCAAACAGGGCCATGTGCCGGAGATAGAAATGCTCGGTCACAGACTAGGTGAGCTCAGAGTGTAGGCTGAGACCAGGGAGACAGGAGGGATTGAGAGCTTTTCTCTAAGGGCACATTGAGTAGCAGAGCCCTGAGTTCTTGACTCCTACTGTCCAGAGACTGGGAGGTTGCCATTTTCATTCCCATCCTCCAAAGCTGTACAGAAAGGGTTCAGGGAACAAAAGCAACTGATTGCTTAGCCTGGACTGTGGCAAGGGCAGTGCAATTCCACCTCAGGCAAAGACATTTGAGAATCACTGCAACAGGCCCCTTCCCCAGAAATCAGCAAAAGCATCCAGCCAAGAACAAGTTCACTGATCAATGAGAACTGTGGAACTCCAGAGTGAGGAGAAAGCAACATATAGAATTCATGGCTTTTTTCCCAATAATTCTTTAGTCTTTCAAACTTAAATTTTTTTGATTTTATTTTTTCTTTTTCTATTTTTTAGATTGCTCCTCTTTCTTATTTAAAAATTTGTAAACTATTTTATCTTATCAATACCTTTTAAAAACCTTTTAAAATTTTCATTGGTATAGTCAGATTTTATCTCTTCTTTGTATTTAACCTTATTTTTGGTATATATATAGGTTTTCATTCTTTAAAATTTTGGGATACAGTTTCTTCTAGTAGATCAAAATACACCCTAAATCTAGCACATGGCATTCTTCTAGTCTTCAGCCTGACCACATTATTTCCTCTTTCTTTTCAACCAACTTCTTATCAATTCCTTTTCTAGAATTTTTAAATTTTCATTTTTACAGTCATATTCCATCCCTTCATCATGCTTATCCTAATTTTTGTGTATATATATATATATATATATATATATAAGCTTTTCTTTCTTTAAATTTCTGGGAGGCAGTTTCTTCTAAAGACCAAAATACACCCAAAATCAAGTGTGTGGCTCTGTTCTCTTCACCAGTCTAATATATATTAGACTGGTGAATATATACGTTCATACACACACACACACACACACACACACATTTATTTTGTTTTTTTTTCTCCTTAATTCACCCTGGTGTTTCAGGTCTCTTCCGATTTGGTTAGTATATATTTTTCTGGGGTTGTTGCTACTCCTTTAGTATTTTGTTCTCTCATTCATCTACTCTTTTTCTCTCTTTTTTTTTTTTTTTGAAATTTTTCCTAATGTTTCTTTTTTTTAAATTAATTTCTTTTCAGCATAACATAATTCATTGTTTATGTACCACACCCAGTGCTCCATGCCATATGTGCCCATTCTTATCTGGATAAAATGACAAGGTGGAAAAACTCACCTCAAAAAAAAAAAGAACAAAAGGTAGTACCAATGGCTAGGGACCCAATCAATACAGACATTAGTAAGATGTCAGAACCAGAGTTCAGAATGATGATAATCAAGGTGCTAGCTGGGCAAGAAAAAAGCATGGAAGATACTACAGAATCCCTTTCTGGAAAAATAAAAGAACTAAAATCTAAACAAACTGAAATCAAAAAAGCTATTAATTACATGCAATAAAAAATGAAAGCTCTTACTGCTAGGATAAATGAGGCAGAAGAGAGAATTGGTGATATAGGAGACCAAATGATGGAGAATAAAGAAGCTGAGCAAAAGAGAGACAACTACTGGACCATGAAGGGAGAATTTGAGAGATAAGTGATACCATAGGGTGAAACAATATTAGAATAATTGGGATCCCATAAGAAGAAAGAGAGGGGCAGAAGGCATATTGGAGCAAATTATAGCACAGAATTTCCCTAATTTGGTGAAGGGAACAAGCATTAAAATCCAGGAGGCACAGAGAACCTCCCTCAACATCAATTAAAAATAGGTCCACACCCCATCATCTAAGACTAAAACTTACAAGTCTTAGGTACAAAGAGAAAATCCTGAAAGCAGCTCAGAACAAGAGGTCTGTAACATACAATGGTAGAAATATTGGATTGGCAGCAGACCTATCCACAGAGACCTGGCAGGCCAGAAAGGACTGGCATGACATATAGAGAGCACTAAACGTGAAATATATGCAGCCAATTATACTATATCCAGCTAGGTTGTCATTGAAAATAGGAGAGATAAAAAGCTTCCAGGACAAACAAAAGCTAAAAGAATTTGCAAAAACCAAACCAGCCTTACAGGAAATATTGAAATGGGTCCTCTAACAAAAGAAAGCATCAAAGTAACAGATCAGAAAGGAACAGAGACAATATACAGTAATAGTCACCTACAGGCAATACAATGGCACTAGTTTCATATCTCTCAATAGTTACCCTAAATGTAAATGGGCTAAATGCACCAATCAAAAGACACAAGGTATCAGAATGGATAAAAAAACAAGACCCATCGATATGCTGTCTACAAGAAACTCATTTTAGACCCAAAGACACCACCAGATTTAAAGTGAGGGGGTGGAAAACAATTTACTATACTAATGGACATCAAAAGAAAGCTGGAGTGGCAATCTTTATTTCAGATCAATTAGATTTTAAGCCAAAGACTATAATAAGAGATGAGGAAGGACATTATATCTTATTTAAAGGGTCTGTCCAACAAGAAGAGCTATCAATTTTAAATATTTATGCCCCTAACATGGGAGCAGCCAATTATATAAACCAATTAATAACAAAATCAAAGAAACACATTGACAATAATACAATAATAGTAGGGGACTTTAACACCCCCCTCACTGAAATGGACAGATCAGCTAAGCAAAAGGTCAACAAGGAAATAAAGGCCTTAAATGACACACTGGACCAGATGGACATCCCAGATATATTCAGAACATTCCATCCCAAAGCAACAGAATGCACACTCTTCTCTAGTGCACATGTAACATTCCCAGAATAGAAAATATCCTGGCTCACAAGTCAGATCTCAACAAGTTCCCTGCATATTTTCAGACCACAATGCTTTGAAACTCGAACTCACAAGAGGAAAGTTGGAAAGAACTCAAATATATGGAGGCTAAAGAGCATCCTACTAAAGAATGGTCAACCAGGAAATTAAAGAATTGAAAAAAAACATGGAAACAAGTGAAAATCAAAACACAACTGTTCAAAATCTTTGGGACACAGCAAAGGTAGACCTGAGAGTAAAGTATATAGCAATACAAGCCTTTCTCAAGGAACAAGAAAGGTCTCAAGTATACAACCTAATCCTACACCTACAGGAGCTGGAGAAAGAACAAAAAGAAAGCCTAAACCTACCAGG
This sequence comes from Mellivora capensis, assembly GCA_004024625.1. Classification (NCBI taxonomy): domain Eukaryota; kingdom Metazoa; phylum Chordata; class Mammalia; order Carnivora; family Mustelidae; genus Mellivora; species Mellivora capensis. The sequence goes on along the minus strand of PISX010008830.1, from coordinate 31,737 downwards.
AAAAGATAAATCATAAAGATCAGAGCAAAATCAATGAAATAGAAACCAAAAGAAACAAAGAACAGATCCACAAAACTAGGAGCTGGTTCTTTGAAATAATTAATAAGCTTGATAAACCCTTGGCCATACTTATCAAAAAGAAAAGAGAAATGACCCAAATTAATAAAATTATGAATGAAAGAGAAGAGATAACAACCAACACCAAAGAAATACAAACAATTATAAGAACATATTATGTGCAACTATACGCCAGCAAATTTGACAATCTGAAAGAAATGGATGCATTCTTAGAGACCTATAAACTACCACAACTGAACCAGGAGGAAATAGAAAACCTGAACAGACCCAAAACCAGTTAAGGAGAATGAAGCAGTCATCAAAAATCTCCCAACAAACGAGGGCCCAGGGCCAGACAGCTTCCCAGGGGAATTCTACCACACATTTAAAGAAGAATTAATACCTATTCTCCTAAACTGTTCCAAAAAATAGAAATGGAAAGAGAACTTCCAAACTCATTTTATGAGGCCAGCATGACCTTGATCCCAAAACCAGACAAAGACCCCATCAAAAAGGAGAATTACAGACCAATATCCTTAATGAATATGGATGCAAAAATTCTCACCAAAATACTAGCTAATAGGAACCAACAGTACATTAAAAGGATTATTAACCATGACTGAGTATTTATTCCTGGGCTGCAAGGTTGATTTATTCCTGGGCTGCAAGGTTGATTCAACATCCACACATCAACCAATGTGATACAATACATTAATAAAAGAAAGAAGAAGAAACATATGATATTATCAATAGATGCTGAGAAAGGATTTGACAAAGTACAACATTTTTTTTTTGATCAAAACTCTTCACAGTGTAGGCATAGAGGGTACATACCTCAATATCATCAAAGCTATCTATGAAAAACCCACAGCGACTATCATTCTCGATGGAGAAAAACTGAGAGCTTTTACCTGAAGGTCAGAAACATGGTAGGGATGTCCACCATCACCGCTGCTATTTAACCTAGTACCAGAAGTCCTAGCCTCAGCAATCAGAAAACAAAAGGAAGTAAAAGGCATCTGAATCATCAAAGAAGTCAAACCCTTACTCTTTGCAGATGATATGATACTTTATATGGAAAATCCACAAGACTCCACTCCAAAACTGCAAGAACTCATATGGGAATTCAGTAAAGTGTCAGGATATAAAATCAATGCACAGAAATCGGTTGCATTTCTGTATAGCAACAGCAAGATAGAAGATAGGGAGTTGATCCCATTTACAATTGCATTGAAAACCATAAGATACCTAGGAATAAACCTAACCAAAGAGGCAAAGAATCTGTACTCAGAAAACTATAAAGTACTCATGAAAGAAATTGAGAAAGACACAAAGAAATGGAAAACGTTCCATGCTCATGGATTGGAAGAACAAATTTGTGAAAATGTCTGTGCTACCTAAAGCAATCTACACATTTAATGCATTCCTTATCAAAATACCATCATTTTTTTCCCAAAGAAATGGATCAAGTAATCCTAAAATTTATATGGAACCAGAAGAGACCCTGAAAAGCCAGAGGAATGTTGAAAAAGAAAACCAAAGTTGGTGGCATCACAATTCCAGACTTCAAGCTCTATTACAAAGCTATAATCATCAAGACAGTATGGTAGTGGCACAAAAATGGACACATAGATCAATGGAACAGAATAGAGAGCCCAGAAATTGACCCTCAACTCTATGGTCAACTAATCTTCTACAAAGCAGGAAAGAATGTCTGATGTAATAGTATAGTCTCTTCAACAAATGGTGTTGGGGAAATTGGACAGCCACATGCAGAAGAATGAAACTGGACCATTTCCTTACACCACACACAAAAATAGATTCCAAATGGATTAAAGACCTCAATATGAGACAGGAATCCATCAAAATCCTTGAGAACAGAGGCAGCAACCTCTTTGACCGCAGCCACAGAAAGTTCTCCCTAGAAACATTACCAAAGGCAAGGAAAGTGAGGGCAAAAATAAACTATTGGGATTTCATCAAGATCAAAAGATTTTGCACAGCAAAGGAAACAGTCAACAAAACCAAAAGACAACCGACAGAATGGGGGAAGATGTTTGTAAATGACATATCAGATAAAGGCTAGTATCGAAAATCTGTAAGGACCCTATCAAACTCAACAACCGAAGAACAAATAATCCAATCATGAAATGAGCAGAAGACATGAACAGACATTTCTGCAAAGAAGACATCCAGATGGCCAACAGACACATGAAAAAGTGTTCCACATCACTCCACATCAGGGAAATATAAATCAAACCACAATGAGATACCACCTCACACCAGTCAGAATGGCTAAAATTAACCAGTCAGGAAACGACAGAGGTTGGCAAGGATGCAGAGAAAGGGGAACCCTCCTATACTGTTGGTGAGAATGCAAGCTGGTGTAGCCACTCTGGAAAACAGTGTGGAGGTTCCTCAAAAAGCTGAAAATAGAGCTACCCTATGACCCTGTAATCGCACTACTGGGTATTTACCCTAAGGACACAAAAAAAGTGATCCGTAGAGGCACGTGCAGTCAAATGTTTATAGCAGCAATGTCCACAATAGCCAAACTATGAAGATAGCATGGATGTCCATCACAGATGAATGGATAAAGAAGAAGTGGTGTCTATTTACAATGGAATACTATGAAGCCATCAAAAAACCCAAAATCTTGCCATTTGCAATGATGTGGATGGAACTAGAGGGTATTATGCTAAGCGAAGTAAGTCAATCTGAGAAAGTCAATTATCATATGATCCCTCTGATATGAGGAATTTGAGAGGCAGGGCAGGGGTTCATGGTGGGTAGGGAGGGAAAAAATGAAACAAGATGGGATCAGGAGGGAGACAAACCATAAGAGACTCTTAATCTCACAAAACAAACTGAGGGTTGCTGGGGGTTAGGGGGTTTAGGATCGGTTGGCTGTGTTATGGACATTGGGAAGGGTATGTGCTATGGTGAATTCTGTGAAATGTGTAAGCCTGATGATTCACAGACCTGTATCCCTGGGTCAAGTAATACATTATATGTTAATTAAAAAAAAAGAGAGAGAAACATTGTGTTTGGAATAGGCCTAAGAGTTTCCAAAAATATAAAGAACATCAGCTTACAGGATAAATAAAAAAAATTCATCCAAAGTATAAAATGTATCAAGGGAGATATTCAGGCACACGTGCATGGTTTAATATACAAAACAGTATAAAAATAACAAATGAATTAGGAGAAGAGAAACTGGACTTTTGTGTCTCTGAGGTTATGGGTCAGGTCAGGGAGGGAATTATCATAGGAGTCTTATGCAGTTGCTTAAAGAAATTGTGTTTTATACTCTCAGTTTGGAATAAGTGCCTAAGTCATGATAGGTACTTAATAGTCCCTGTGATAAAAACAAAACAAAACAAAAAAAACTTGTTTTACTTATCCATTTAAGTAAAACAAATTTTTTAGAAGATTATTTATTTTAGGGTGTGGGGCAGAGAAAGAGGGGGAGAAATCTTCAAGCACACCCTCCACTGTGCATAGCTCCCCACAACGTGGGGCTCAATCCTAGGACCTTGGTATCATGACCTGAGCCTAAATCAAGAGCCAGAGGCTTAATCAATGGAGCCAACCAGGGTCCCTTATGTAAAACAAGTTGTTTTTTTTTTTTTAAGATTTTATTTATTTGACAGACATAGATCACAATTAGGCAAAAAGGCAGGCAGAGAGAATGGAGGGTGGGGGAAGCAGGCTCCCTGCTGAGCAGAGATCTCAAAACAGGGTTTGATCCCAGGACCCTGAGATCATGACCTGAGCCAAAGGCAGAAGCTTAACCCACTGAGCCACCAGGTGCCCCAAGTAAAACAAGTTTTAAAGGATGAGTTCAACCTAGCTAGCCTGGTGAAAATGTAAATATTATTCTGAATATGCTATCCCAAGCCTGAAACCAGTCCTGTGTGAACATGAATACAAGAAACATTCTTAATTTGGCTCACCTAGAGTTGACATGGAAACACTAGCATATGAGGCATACAGATTAGGTGGAACATACATCATAGAGAGCCTTGAAGAAGGGGATTGGAAATAGATTAATCTATTCCAGAAAGGAAGCTCCAGTAGCAAGGAGAGAGTGATTTGATAGTGGAGATAACAAAGAGAAAGGAGGCTGGCAAGGATTGAGGGATTGGGAAGTTATGGGAATTTCACACTGAGCAACAAATTAATATCCTGCACAGCAAGGAGTGATAAAGGCCAGAACTAAGACAATTTTAAAGGTGGGGAGAGGTGGTTACAGAAGTACAGATTCATGAATTAATATACTGTAAACAGTGACTGACCCCAGTGAAATTTCTGAATCTTGTGTATAATTATCAAAAAATAGCACCAACCACCTAAGAATTCTTATACCAAAATTCAGTTCAAACACAGCATCTCTTTCATTACTAGGGCCATTAGAGTCATTACACTAATTTTGTGAACAAGCACTTGATGCATCTCTCTTGCAGTTTGTTTCAAAGAATGGAAATGCTTAGGTATTTTGATACCAATGCCCTGGAAAAGCAGTGGAAAGGCTGTAAAATGAAACAGAAGGTAACCATGTAGCAACAGAGCGGAATTCTCCACGGTGATGGAGTGTAGCACAACTTGTTTCAAAGGATCAAATTCATAAAGCCACACATCAAAACAACTGTAAGAACAAGGCATTCTGAAAGCATCCCCAACACCACTGACACACTCAAAATATTCATAAACCCAACCGCACAAGGTTCAAGCACCCACATGTCCCTATCTATCTTTTGAAGTGTAAAACAGCCAAGGAAAATGCATTCTTTAAATAAGTGCACCTAATATGACTTTGTAAAGTAACTTTATGTCCTAAAATGCCAGGATTATGGGCAATAAATATAAAATCAAAGCAGTAAATATTCCTGCAAACATACTAAAACATTGAACAGCATTCCCTTTTGGGTTTCAGAATATGCTTTTCAAAATCGTAGCAGGGAAAAAAAAAAAAAAAACACAACTGGCTTTGAACTTCCTCCTCCTCCAAGTCCAACTTAAACTCGTCTGGACTGGAACAATGGTCACCTGTAGTCTCTGTGTAGAATGTGATGGTTTTCAAAATTCTTTTCATGATGCTGTCAGCATGAAAACTCACAATTGTGTCCCAAACTTGATCTTTTAATGGCTTTATTTTTGAGCAGAGTTTTGAATGAAAGAATTACTATTCATTTGTTCAAAAGAAGAAAATTTCCTTTATATGTTTGTAGAAGTACAGGTGTTAATTATTCAAGTAACACAGATTCCTAAAGCCATCCAGTCCAGCAGCTTGGCAGCAGGAACCTTGGGGAGTACAGGGAACTTAGAATAAAAGAAATAGGAACCTGTAATTCTTGTGTACATGTTTATTGAAGGACAAGACTTGCTCATAGTTGCAGATGGAATGAACAAGCCTGCAAAACTGAAGCCCCATGAAATTGCTCTGTGATTCTGGGACCTATGCACTAGCTACTTAATATTTGTGTTAAATAATGTCTTCTGTGGGGCGCCTGGGTGGCTCAGTGGGTTAAGCTGCTGCCTTTGGCTCAGGTCATGATCTCAGGGTCCTGGGATCTAGTCCCGCATCGGGCTCTCTGCTCAGCAGGGAGCCTGCTTCCCTCTCTCTCTCTGTCTGCCTCTCTGTCTACTGTGATCTCTCTGTCAAATAAATAAATAAAATCTTTGAAAAAAAAAATGTCTTCTGTGAAACTTCTTCTTATGCTACGAATGGCTTTCCTGTACTTCTTATTGCAGAATTCCTGGAAGAGGACTATCCCACTTTGGCAAGACTCCATGAAACTAATAACCTTGGGAAAATGTGCATAAAAATGCATTACTGCTTGAATAAAAAAATACATTACTTCAGACATTATATTCCAATACATAAGGTTCTCTATTTTCTTTATTTTTCAAGGACTCACAAAGCCATATATTTCCAGAGACCGAACTGTGTTCATTTATTATGGATTTCTTAATAGAAAGCTAAGTCTGTTGGTATTTTAAAAGATTAATTTGAAAAAGCAGATCCCGGAGATGCTTGTCTCTCTAAGAGGACAAGATGGTATTATTTTGGCAATACAGGTCTGAGGTGATAGGGTCTGCATTAGAAGAATGGTTAAAAAAAAAGAAATACTTAGACTCTAGAAATGCTTTACTAATCAATAAGAACTGATCAATTATTGCATGTGGTGGGGGGAGGAAAAGATAATTCAAAATTTTAAGCTTGAATAACTGATTGATTATATTAACAAGAAAAAAGATAAAAACTAGTTTGAGGGTATAGATCAGGTTTATTTTCATATTTATGGAATCTAGGTTACAAACTCAGATCAGGAATAACCAGGGTGGGGGCACTTGGCTGGCTCAGTTAGAAAAGCATGTGAGGTCTCATCTCAGCGTCATGAGTTTGAGCCTATGGTGGGTTGTAGGGATTAGTAATCCTTGCCCCCCTGTCCCCCCACCCCAAACAAACAAACAAAGGAAGAACCAGGATGAATTACTTTTTGACTAAGTCAGGCCTTTAGTGTAGCGACCAGGATGTAATGGACTTCATTGTCAACAAACAGAGAAGCTTTAAAATCCTTATCCTACAGTTGACTGATGCATGTTTTGGGGAAAGTCATTTGACTCATTTGAGTTTTGTTTTCATGATCTATAAAATAGGTTAAAAAAGTTTACCCCAGTTGTTGGGGAAATAAAATTAAATTATAGATAAAGTGCTTCAAGCTTATTAAGCACTTGAACATGTTTTTCTAATATTCCTTCCCTTCCCCTTACTCTATAGCTGTGCCAAGGTGTGGATGACCAAAATAAACTGTAGCTTAAGAAATACAGAGCTCTTTCTGTTTACTTCAAAAAGAGTACATCAAATCGAAGTGCATGCCCTTTCAACTATGCTATGAGGCTTTTCTCAAAATTCCATCATGTGATTGCTATGGGTGTTTACACTTAGGTTTGAAGTTGAGTGAGGCCAGAAATTGCAGTCGAATGCTGATTTATTGGGTCGTACTAGGAGAGTCAGCATCTCAAAAGATCTGGAGAAAGGATTATAATATATATTTAACTTCATCCCAATGGGGAAATTCCTCAAAATTATTTTTTATCTTTCATGTTTTTTTTATATATGTGGAATATGTGTGTGTAGCTCTTCCTATATATAGATATAGATATATAATGAGCTCAGGCACTCATATGAAATGACACTGGTCTGAGCTATTTTGCCTCTTACTAGTCAGTCCTGTTATAACACTTGTTTTGTAAATACGAATTTATTACAGTGTAATTGACATGTTAGGGAACAATTTGAGCATAACGTGAATTTCATGTTTGTCACACACGAATTCATCCCTGAGAACACAAGGTGAATGCAGAAAACTGCACTCAGCTGAACAAAGGCATGTGAGGAATCCACAATGCAAACGTAAACACAGACCTCAAACATCTCCCTCAGTTCATCATGTGTGTTAGGAGCTACATCTGAACATATCTGCAGTTATAACCTTCCATCTGATTTTCAATAACCCTCCTTCTACCAGTCCACAATAATTCACAAGCTGAACCCTTCCAATATCTGCTTCCAAAAGAAAACTTAAGGCCTTTTTCAAGGTAAAATCATATTTAATGTAATTTTAAAATATTTATTAATTATTTACATGTATATTACGGCTACTTTATTAGATTCCTGTCTTTTAAAAATGTGTTCCTAAAAAATAAAATAAAATAAAACGTGTTCCTAATTGTTTTTGAGTACTGTGCCCTTTACACAACTTTCCCATAAGGTTTGTGGGTTTTATTGCATGATTTTACTTTATGTGGTACTTTTTTTTTTAGGAATGCATACACCACAAAGCAGAACTGACTCTGTTCATGAACTTTACCATGTAACATGAACGTCTGCAATACTGTTTTTATTTCTGTAAAAAGGGGAAAATAGTGGTATCAATCTCATAGGGATGTTGAAGAACTGAAGAAAATAATGTGCATTGAGCAGTTTAGCACACACTATGGGGTTTCATAGTACTTAATGCATGTTACGTATCGTGGCAGGAAGAATAGCAGCCCCCAATTTCTGGAATTTGCAAATATGTGGGAAAATGCACTGTGCAAATGTAATTAAGATCTTGGACTTTAAACTGGGATATGATCCTGCATTATTCAGGTGGGCCCAATGTAACCACAGGAATCTATAAAAGTAGAGAACTTTCTTAGGTTGGAGTCAAGGAGGTGCAACAGGCTTTAAAGAGATTCAAGAGAAGGACCTGGCACATTTTTGGTGCTTTGGAAGTGGAGGGAGGAATGAGAAGTGGGAATGCAGGAGGCTTTGAAGAGAGGCTCCAGATTAACAGCCAGAGAGGAAAAGGAAAGCTCAGCTGTGTAACCACAAGTAATTGGATTCTGCTGATAACCTGAATGATGTTAGAAGCAGATTCTTCCCAGCCAGCTGACCCTTGATTTTGGTCTTGTGAAACCTGGAGCAGAAAACCAAACACCACCACCCATCTAACCTACAGAGCTGCAGGATAATAATTTGTGATGTTATAAGTACTAAATTTGTGGTAATTATTATGCCAACAATAGAAAAGTTAGGTAGATATCATTTATACCTTTCATTACAAGAGAAATTGTATCAGGTAAGAAAGAATACTACTTTAAACCAAACTATATTTATGAAGTAGAAACTTTTCTGGGCTCAGCCCTTTTAAACTTTGGCTACGGATGAGGCATATGAACTAGATTTCTTATAAAAACAATCATGTTAAAATATTTCATCAAAAAAATAATGTTTCTGTACATAAACATTTTCCCTCTATAAGAGATTCCTTTAAACCTGAATTCAAACCTAAATGTAGTCATATTTCAAGTTTTTAAATTTAACAATTCAATCATCAGTTATTACCTTGAGGAAAAGCATGAAAGGAACAGAGGAAAAGCTCTAGAGAAATAAGCCTTGGAAAGAAGGGAAAGGCAACACAGGCAAACTTCATTTGCTCCCAGAATTAGTTTTAGGCCAGTCTCCCTCCCTCCCTTCCTTCCTTCCTCTTTCTTTCTTTCTAAGGATTTATTTATGAGAGAGAGAGAACACGCATGAGTGCAAGCAGGGGGAGGGGACGAGGGAGAGAAACAGACTCCCCACCGAGTGCAGAGCCTGAGGGGCTGGATCCCAAGACCCTGAGATCAGGTCCCAAGCTGAAATCAAGAGTCAGACCCTTACCCAACTGATCCATTAAAGTGCTCCTAGGCCAGTATTTCTTTATGCTTCACTAGTTTTCACATGTGTAAGTAAATCCTGAATCTTGTAGTTGGAAGGACAATAAAAAAGAGTAAGCCTATATAATAGTGCCCTTTGTTGTTGTAATAAATTACTACACAATTAGTATCTTAAAACAAGAGAAATTTACTCTCTTACAGTTCTGGAGGTCTGAAGTTTGGAATAGGTCTCACTGGGGTTAAGTCAGTGTGTCAGCAGAGCACAGGGTTTCTTCTGGAGGCTCCAGGGGAGAATCTGTATCTTCACCTTTTCTAGATTCCAGAGGCCACCAGTGTTCCTTGCTCCTAGTTCCTTCCTCCATCTTCAAAACTAGCAGTACGACATTTTCAAATCTCTCTCTGACCTTTGCTTCTATCATCACACCCTATTCCTACTCTACCCCTTCCTACTTCCTTCTTATAAGGATCTTTGTGATTACACCAGGCACACCTGGATAATCCAGGAGACTCTTTCCACTTCAAGATCCTTAATTATATTAGCTACGTCCCCTTTGCCCTATCAGGTAGCATATTCAGAAACTCTGGGATTAGGATATGGACATCTTCCAAAAGCCATTATTCTGCTTACCACACCTGAAACAAATATATTTCTTATAAAATACACGGATTTCTAACATAATGATAATAACAGATAGTTTGCAAATTACCAAACAGTTACAACCCGGTTTCTCTTCTTAAATCATGTTTCCTTATAGACTCTCATTTTCTGGAGTTTTTTTTACTTAATGCGTAAATGATAGAACTTTTCTTGTAAGGCAAATAGGCTGGAAGAGGAAAATAGCTTCCAGAAGAAGACCATATTGTTGAAGGGGGAAAAAACAGAACACAATATATTTCTGGGTTCCTCCAATATAATGCTGGTTGTACCACAAACTACACACACACACACCTTTATCTTTATTTCCATCAATCAATTTATCAATCTATTTACATAACTAATTTTCAAAATAATTTTTGGTGTTTCCCTTGGCATCCTACTCAAGTGTCTAAACGTATAAAGATTTGTTTATTTACTTATTTTTTTACAACAGTCTAAATAAAGTATGGTGAGCTTATTTCACATTGTTAAGCACATTTTAGAGATCTAAAACCAGGTAGCATTCAATAAACTAACACAAATATAAAAAACTATCCTTATATTCTCTAAGCCAAATACTCCAATTTATACATTCATTCTATAATTACTTATAGTCTACAAAGTGCCAGGTGGTATTCTAGGCATTCCTGATTCAGTAGTACCACAGACAATAACAAGAGCAATAAGAAAAACCAGACACAGACATCTATCCTTACAGAGCTTACATTCCAGTAGGTAGCAAGAGAATGAATGGATGAATGAATGAATCTTAAATAAGTAAAATGTATCAGATAACTAGAAGTGCTAATGGAGAGAGGGGAAAGGCAGGAATGGGGAACTGGGAACAGGTTGACATCCAGGAAAAACTTCTATTTTAAATAGGATAGTCATGGAAGGAGTTGCTGAGAAGGTAACATCTGAGCAAAGAAAAAGGAAGTGAGGGATCAAATTTTGATCTAAATCTCTGGATAAAAGAGCCCTAGAAGAAGGAAATGGAAAGTCACAGGACAGGCAGTGAGACTTACTCTTTGAGACTTACTCTTATTCTATCTTTCAATCACTATTGACTGATGGCCTCAAATGAGTCAGCGTAATAGACAGTAGGAATGTATCAGTGAACAAAAAGATTCCTTTTTCTTCAGGGAGTTTAAATTCCAAGGGGCAATGCCACTTCCTTTCAAATTAATTCTTTCTACTCTACCCATCATCTTTATGAAAATGAGGGAAAATTATACACCCTCCTCATAAAATTACCCCATTTATGAAACAAGAATGACTTGCCTACCTCAACTGAGTACTTTACAGATTTTGTTGCTTACAAATATAGAGTACTAAAAATGATTCTTATCGTAATGTGTTTGGCTGGCACAATAATCATATGAAAATCTGGTTTCAGTTTTCTTATTGTTAGTTTGAATTTTGGTTCCATTGTAACTAAGCCTTACATGTGTAGGGCTCCTCAGTTGAAACCAGATGACATTCAGAACAAAACTGATTTTATGAAGATGATTTCCTAGAGTTTAACACCCAGTAAATGCAGTAAGTTTATTCAAACGTTACACAGTTTCCACAGTAACGTATGTTGCACAAATAAATCATGGATTTAGGGAGAAGCTAAAGCGTTGTCAACTGGGCTGTAAATGTTTCAACATAATAAACAGTAGAGTGGAATAGAAACAGTTCCACAGTTGAAGATTTCAGTTTGTGATGGAGGGGGAAAAACGATCTGCTTTAGGTGGGAAAGAAAACAGAGCACTGTGTTCAATTTTAACAGTGGAGATGGTCTAAAAGAAATAGCATCTATTAGGATTGTCAGTGGGACAATGGTTGGACCGTATATAATAAAGTCAAAAGATATTCTGATGAGAAAGGGGATAAATCTGACAATTTCACAAATCAGAATCCTAGGCAGCACAGATGAGAAAGTATAATAGAATGTTTGCTAAGCTGATGCAGAGTTAATTTTTCATAGTCCAAGGCAACAGAGTATGAGAAATGGACAGGAGTGTTAGCAGGTTTGAGAAAAGAAAGAGGCAGAGGAGGATAAAGTGAATAAAAAGAGAAAAAAGGCAACATTCTATTACATATAAAATACTATTTTCAGTTTGGAAAGCCAAACTGAAACTTATAATTCTACATGTATTCAAAACTATCATTTTGAACAATACAGAGGTAGACTTAAATACTGTTATGCTTTATCTAAATACACAGTATCTCTTAACATAAAACTAAATTTTCTCATAGCTAGGCAGGGAAACAGTTTTTCCTAAAATAATTCTAGAAAATAAGGTCGTTTCAAAAGCATTAGCTGTTCTTTTTGACCCAAGTATTAGAATCAGTTTTTCTATGGCCTTTTATGTCAATCGTAACTACTATTATTTTAAGGTCTGATTCTATTTTAAGCAAATTTAAAAAGCTATGTGTTTTTTATTTTTATTTTTTTTAGAAAATGAAAAAATGGAGCAACAGATTCCCCATTTTCCCTTCAGTAAGTGACAGCATTATTCTTCTAGTGCCATATAGGATTTCTGAATTGCTATCACAGAGACAAAAATCTCAATTTTAGGTTGAAAATACATCTTTCAAATTGTGAATACTTTGAGTTAGTGTCTCCGTAGTGGCTACTCTTTATATTAAAATTTGGAAATGGTAAAATGTAATGAATGGCTCCATAGTTGGAGATTTCAGAGTAGAAATCTCTCTTCCTAAGGAATTAAGGAAGACTCAAGAAAATCTAGTCAGGCCTTGGCACAGGGGACAGCATTCTGCATCCACAGTCTGTGTCCTTAATGCCCTTGCCATTCTGACTCAGGAGCCAGGCCTGCAAATTCTCACCCACTCATTACCCTTGTCAGTCACTTATGCATTTACAGCAGAAAAATGAGACACATAGCAAAACTCTTTGAGTAGAAAGAGTCCAATGCGGTCATCTTTAAAAATCAAGAGGGTCAGTATATCTTCTATGTAAACTAGAGTGCCCAGAGATATTTTCCGTTTATAGCTGAAACTAAAAATGGCACTGCTGGATGCTTTAATAATCTTTATTGCATCATATTTGTGAATATTATACTACATCACTGCCATCTGTGGCGATTCATAAATCACAGAGCAATAAAGCCTCCTAATAAATCTTAGGCTCCCTCTCTTCACATTATTGGCCCCTTTTATTTGCTGATGCAAGAACTATTCCATATGTTGATGCAGCATCTGTGATCTATGTATCGTTATCTGTTATGTCTAATATCATTTTCTATAAATCAATATCCTTCCTCCTTGAAGATAGCCCTGCAGAATAAGTTGCCGGATGCTAGTTCAAGCACAGCCAAAAGGCTGGATGTGTGGTACAGCTTGCCATCCCTTCAGCACTCTGAGGACACGTGTAGGTGCTTTAGGGACCTTTCACAGGTTTTGTCGCAGCCTTGCCCTGTTAGCTCTATGGCCCTGGCTGGCAGACTCAGCAGTTTTACTCTAATCACTGCCCTGTGTCCAACGGTCAGCAGTCTTTTATCTGTGCTTATCATCACCATAACTCTGTTCTGCTACTTGACATTCTCCTTCACCATAACCTCATGGTGGTTCCCCCTTCTATCAGGCTCCATCTGCTAAAAAAAAAAATAAAAAATAAAAAATAAAAAATCGATCACTGAGGATTTATTCAGCACTCATAATACTCTCGCTATTGTTGCTTTTGTTATTTTGTTTTAAATGTTTAATGCAAAGGGCTGTGCTACAGAATGTACTTAATGCTGATTTGACAGTGAACTTGAGTTGCTGATTTAAGAGCTTAGAGGTGAAGTTAGACATATGCCCGTTCTCCAAACCCTTACACGTTGGGACTCCTCCAGGGAATGCTATCAGCAGTTTTGTATTATATTTCTTTCGTCTGCCAGCATCTCAGAGCACATGCAGTTTTGACATAGTTTCTGTTGCCTTTCCTACTAGCACAGGCAGGTGACAGTACATTGCTGAGAAAGAACTCAGGTTACTTTCAACTTTCTATCATGAGTGCAGATTTTTAATTTTAAGCAGAAAGGCCAGTGTAAATGGAAATATGTCTGCCTTCATATTTTACAGATTCAGTCTAAAATATGTTGGATTTGATATCACTCTAAACCACCAAAGTCCATGTGCTGCTCGAAAATCATAAAACATGCAATTCTGTTTCTCAGGAAAGCAATTTATATCTTATTTTCAGATTTCTTTTGAAACTTCATGTACTAGCACAAAGCATTAATAATGAATGGGGAAAATATAGAATCTTCAGCAATATGTCAGAATACCTTCATAATAAATTATATATGTAGCTATATATAATTGCACATATCATCTGACATTTAAAACATGAAACTATTTTGCAAGGTTAAGTTAAACTCATTTACAAATTAATAAAAATTTCAAAAAGGGAACAAATAATATGACTCTAACAAAAATATACCACACTTAAATGTGGTATTTGCTCAATTTTTAATATTCTCAATTTTAAGAGCTGGCTTTAAATTTTGCTAGATAAATTATTGAGGAAGCAAGTTACTACAAAGTCCTTTGTAGTACATCCAAATAAACTGACTAAATTAAGAATCTTAACATTAGGCATTTAACCAAATCAAACCAAATAAAAATTCAAAAAAAGCAAACTATGTATTTACTGGGTATAATAAATAAAGAAGAACGTAGAAAAGGATCATAGCACCAAAACCCCTTCTCTCTAATCTCCCATTTCTGGTCCCATATGGGAAAAATCTTTCTTTGGGGGGGGAAATCTTTCATTTGAAATCCTTTCTATCCTATCCTAAACAGATACAGCTTATAATAAATGAGATACTATCAGTCCCCTTTTGGGCCATGATTTTACTGATAGTAAAGTCTCACATGCAGATGGTTATATCCAAGTGGAAAGTCACTGTGGTAGAAATGGGTAAACAACTATTATTGGACTAAATGAGTAGTGCAGTACATTCATCCCCCTCATTGAGGAGAGGCTATGAGGCATTATGGTATTTTTCTAATGTGTTCTGCCAGCCTAATCTGCTCCTATCCATTAGAATAAGAGTCCAATTCCCCAAAGGTCTGTATCTCACTGGCTGATTTACTTCTCAGACTCACTCAGAGAAACAATAATTTAAATCTTTATTGGTTCAGTTGATTTATCTTCATAGAGAGACAAAGTTCACCTAAAATCAGAATCAAAACATTCCTAGACCCTTGTCCTTATTATCAGTACAGTATTGAATATGACTCATCATGCAGACAAATGCATTTCTACAAGTAACTGTAAATCATTATTTTTTATGTCTCTCTCTTTTCCCAATTTGAAAAAAAGTAACAGTAATATTATGTGAGAAATTTCTCAAGTTGTCAGAATAATAAAAAAATTATATGTATGTTATTGTTTGTAGAACATCAGTTTTCCTTTCGGGTATTATATTACTCTTACTAGATTTGTAGTTCCTAGGTTTTTCAAAATGAATTTAAGAAGAATTTTACATGTCCTCTCTACTCTTATCCAGGAGTTCTCCCTTGACTTTTCAATCTTTTTTTAAAAAATTATTTATTTAAATTCAATTTAATTAACATATACTATACTATACTAATATTCAGTACAATATACTATTTTTCAGAATTCAGTGATTCATCAGTTATATACAACATTCAGTGCTCATTACAACAAGTGTGTATCACCCAATTATCCCTTCCCCTCTCCCTCTCCTCCAGCAGCCCTCAGTTTGTTTCCTAAAGTTCAGCCTCTTATGGCTTGCCTCCCTATTTTCATCTTATTTTTCCTTTCCTTCCCCTGTGTTCACCTGTTTTGTTTCTTAAATTCCACATGTAAGTAAAATCATATGGTATTTTGTCTTTCTCTGACTAACTTATTTCACTTAGCAAAATACTCTCTAGTTCCATCCATGTCATTACAAATGACAAGATTTCATTCTTTCTGATGGCTGAGTAAAATTCTGTTGTGCTTTTAACACTAGCTGTTCAACTTTGCCACTTTCCACAATGGTTACTTAGACATCTAGAAAAAGCAGCTTTCCCTTACCTTTTCCACTTTATCCACCATCACTTCCAGGCCCCAAATACATATACACGTATGCTTTTATGTCTCATTTCTATGCATTCTGAACTTTGTCCTCACCAGTCCACCAAAGTTGCTTTTCATTATTAATACACTTCTAATTACAAACTTAATAAAATTTTCTCTCATATCTTTTCCAAGTTCAAAACCCATTGATTCGTCTTCACTTCTTAAGGCTTTGCTCCCTTTACCTTTTACCACAAAACATTCTTTTTCCATTCCTCCTGATTACTCCTTTTTCATTTCTGCAGACACTGTATGTCTGTATTTGCCAAGATTTTCTTTTAACATCTCTTCTTCTATTATATTTTTCCTATCTGAAATGTCATTCATTTCAAGTAATTCTCTACCAACTCTATGCAGATAACTTTCAAGGCTGAATTTCTATTTATGACCCACTCCCCAAATTGTAAATGTAATTTTCAGCTAGCTACATGCTGGATATGCAGCCTGATATCTTAGCAGTACTTTAGATGTGACCTCACCACAAGGACTTTTTAACTTTCAAATACAAATATTGTTTTTAAAATCTTATCTCAATCACAGTTGAACAATGTTGGTTTCTTACTGCTATCTCTTTGCATGTATTGAGTTGTACTGTTATTCCTTTCCTGTTTCCTCTTCTGGTCCGTCATTGTTAATCCTCACTAGGAATTTATTTAGGATTTTTTTCCCCATGAATAAATGTATCTGTTATTTTGGAATCTAATTTATCACCTATTTCCTTTTCTTTCTTTTTTTTTATTATTTATTTTCTCACTATAGCACTTACTCTCCCCAGTGTCCATCACCCAGTCACCCCATCCCACCCAATCCCCTCCCTTCCTGCAACCTTCAGTTTGTTTCCCGAGATTAAGAGTCTCTTATGGTTTGGCTCCCTCTCTGGTTTCATCTTGTTTCATTTTTTAGCTATTTCTATTACTGTATACATCTTGATTGCTAAACTAGAAATAATTCTAAGTATCTTAAATTTTTTTCTTGGTATCTCTAGTGAATATCAGATGCATATGCCAACATATTAAAAATGAAAACCACATCTTCTTTGACCTGTTCCTCTGAGACTTACTTCACAACAAAACAACATCACCATCCACCAAAACGCCCAGCCCAGAAGTTGAAGACATCACTGAATCCACATCAACCTCCACATCCAATTTAAATATAAGTCTTATTGTTTTCTACCCACAAAACTGCTTTAATCAGTCTCCTTTCCTCTTCCTCTGTTATTATGCTCTGTAATTTCTAGGGAGCTATCCTCATAAACCATGAAATCAATTATATCACTAGCTTGATGATACACATTGGGTGGTTCTCCAATGCCTACAAAATTTAATCCAAACTCTTTATCATGATGCAATATAAACCAAAGTATTTTAACAGCTTCATTTTGTTTGTTTGTTTGTTTGTTTTTGAAATAAAGGAAGAGAGAGAGAGAGAACACAAGTAGGGGGGAGGAGCAGAGACAGCATCTTAAGCAGGCTCTATTCTCAGTTTGGAACCCAACATGGGGCCTGATCTCATGACTCTGAAATCATAACCAGAGTTAAAATCAAGAGTCCCATACTTACCCAACTGAGCCACCCAGGTGCCTCAACAACTTCAATTTTTTATCAACACTTTATGTTACAGGTTCAAAGAGCCTCCTACCTTTCCCACTACTTTATGATTTGACAATTTATAAGAATTTTTTCCCTCTGTTCCTTCTTAGTAAGTTGTCTTTCATCTTTTCCTCTGCCAAACAAAATCCAACTGATCCTCCAGGGTCTAATTCAAATCTCATCCCTCTTTTGTGAGTCTTGCCCTAAAACACTTATTTCTTTACATCACAAGGCAAACTTAGTGGTTTCCTTTGCTAAACTAAAATTATTTGGTTATTATTTATGTGTGGTGAATATCTATTAATTTACCTTCTTGCTTATAAATGGGCCCTGGAGGGCAGAGAATGTCTAATTCATCCTTGAATTCCTAGTATTTCACACATTGCCTAGCACTTGCATTCATAAATATTTATTGAGTCAAGTAAAATTCTCTAATCTTTTAAATATGCAAGCATGATCTGTGTACTTTAAGTGGCTTATGACTTAGAAGCTAATTATAGGTCGATATTACATAACTATTTTGTTTAAGGATGGTCACACTATATTTTTACCAAAATGCCAAAATAGGAAAGGAGGAGATCCAGGTTGGAAATGTCCTTGGAAAGGACACTTTTCTTCTATGGTGAATGAAGAATACAGCCCTGACTAATTCAACCACAGCAAAGTCCTTTTATAGAAGCTAATCCTGTGACTCTATTCAATGAAGTTAATGATTGTTTCACATGAGTGATGGTGATGTATTGAGATTTAAAGAAGGGTGTGGAAGATAACACAGTAGAAAGTAGATATAATATTTAAAATATAATTCCTCTAGAATGAAAACAAAATCTATAAGACAGGGCTCCACAGAAGCATAATGTGCCATTTCAGGCTTTCAGAACAGATTTACAAATGAAACATTTCATAAACAATGAATAGCGTACACTTAAAGAACCTCACACAGAGGAAAATTGCAACTGAGCGTGCATAATTTGCACTACAGTAATCTTATTTTCTAGCAAAAGCAACAAATCCTGTCACCAAATGGCAAGCAGAGACAAAATGACGGGATGCATACTGATGTTACTAAAATTCTCTCCAAGGACTAAGGAGTTAAGAAAATAATTGTGATGAATTTTGTATTTTTAATTCTTAACTAGCAGTAAACCTAAACAAGTAATTTGAAGCTTTTTTTCATCAACGTATAGATATACAGCTTAAAAGATTAGGTCGCTCAAAACTGAATAATTAAACATATTAAACACTGTATCATTCTAGCAGACAATCATTTCTGCACTGTATAATTATACATATTATTATAGATTCTGTTTGTGCCAGCTTTCCCACTTCCATCAAAGCATGAAATTCTGGGGCTTAAATTTATTAGATATTGAATTTTTTCTTTATTTATATACATATAATCCATAAGTCATCCAGCAGTTTATAAATTTTCTCATGAATCAACTCTCTTACATCAACCTATCATCAAACAGCAGTCTTATTACCTATTAGATTGTCAGGGATCAGAGGTTACTGGTGCTTCTTGCACTCTCTAAATGTGTTAAGTAGTCAACCACATAATTATCTTCTTAAACTGAAGTGGTAAAAAAAATCTCTCAGAGGTCTTATGAATGAAGATGAAGATATCAGCATGACAACATAGCAAAAAGTAAAGGTGAGTTTAAACAACACAATAAACTGACTGGATTGGGCTGCCTGGGTGGCTCAGTTGGTTAAGCATCTGCCTTCAGTTCAGGTCATGATCCCTGGGTCATGGAATCAAGCCCCACATTGGACTCCCACTCAGTGGAAAGCCTGCTTCTCCCTCCCCCTCTGTCTGCTGCTCTGCCTGCTTGTGTGCTCTGTCAAATAAATAAATAAATAAAATCTGAAGAAAAAAAAAAACTTGACTGAATCTAACAGACATGTACAGAAAAGTCTACCCAATGACAGAATACACATTCTTCTCAAGTGCACATGGGTCATTTTCCAGTATAGAGAATGTGTTAATATACAAATTAAGTGCAAACAGATTTTAAAAGATAGTAGGTAATATACAAAGTATCTTCTCTAACCACAGTTAGATGAAGTTAGAAGTCAAAAGCAGATGGAAAATTGGAAAATTCATAATTTGTGGAAATTAACACACTTTTAAGCAGTTGATGGTTCAAAGAAGAGATCTCAAGGGAAATTAAGAAATGCTTAGAGACAAATGAAACAAAAGTGCAACATACCAAAACATATAGGACAGAGTGAAAGTAGTACTAAGGGGTAAATTTATAGCTATAAATGCTTACATTTAAAAAATAAGGAAGATCTCAACTCTAACTTTACAGCTTGAACTAGAAAAAGAAAACAAGCTAAACCCAAAGCTGGAGGGATTAACAAACTGTAGCTAGCTGGACTAAGAAAAATTAGAAGACCCAAATTGCTAAAATTAAAAATGAAAATGGGGGCTTTACTAACAATTCTATAGAAATGAAAAAGGATTTGAAGAGATTCTTATGGACAACTATACACCACAGATTGGAAAATCTACACAAAATGGACAAATTTCTAGACTTCTAAACCATTAAGAAATATAGAAAATCTGAATATACCTATAACTAATTAGGAGATTGAATCAATAATAATATATCTCTCAATGAAGAAAAGCCCTGTACTTGATGGTTTCAGTGGTGAATTCTAACAAACATTCAAAAAAGATCTTGACACCAATCCATCTCTAACATTAAAAAAAAAATGAAGAGGAGAGAACATTTTTTAACTCATTCTATAAGTCTAGCATTACCATGATACCAAAACAAGACAAAGACAGCATAAGAAAAACGAACAAGCTACATACCAATATCCATTAAGATCACTGATGCAAAAATCCTCCACAAAACAGTGGCATATAAAAGTGATTTTACACCATGACCAAGTGGAATTTATTCTTGCAGTGCAGATAGTTCAACATATGAAAATTGACTCATGCAATACAAAACATTAAAAAATGAAAGGAAAAAATTCCATAAAATAATTTCAATTGATGTAGAAAAGTCATTTGAAATTCAACACTATTTCATGATATAAACACTCAACAAACTAAGAATAGATTAAAATTGTGTCAGCATAATAAAGCCATAGATGAAAAATCCACCATAGACATCATACTCAATGGTGAAGATCTGAAAGCTTTTCATCTAAATCATGAGCAAGGCAAAGATGTCTCCTTTCACCACTTCTAATTCAACGTGTTACTGGAAGTTCTTGACAGACTGCTTATTCAAGTAAAAGAAATAAAAGGCATATTAATTGGAAAGGAAGAAGGAAATTATCTCTGTTCACAAATAATAATAATTTTATAGGTAATAACCCTAAAGATTCCACAAAAAGCTATTAGAATTAATAACCGAACTCAGTGAAGTAGTAGGACACAAACAACACACAAAAAACAGCTACACATCTATATACACTAACAATGAACAATCCTAAAAAGAAATTAAGAAAAAATTTCATTTATAATAAGATAAAAAATAATAAGACCACTTGGAAATTAATGTGGCCAATAGGGTAAAAGTTTTATACAATGAAAAATACAAAACGTTTGTGAAATAAATTAAAAATAAATAAATAAATGGAAAGATATTCATTGGAATGTAAAATGGCTCAACTTCTGGAAAAAATATAATTCCTCAAAAATTAAAAACAGAATAATCATATGATTTAGCAATTCCATTGTGGCAATATACTCAAAATAATGGAAAGCAGGGTATTGAAGAGATATTTGTTCACCGATGCCCACTAGCAGCTATGGGAACAACCCAAATGTTAACTGACTGATAAATGAAGAAACAAAACGTAATGTATGCATATAATAGAATATTATTCAGCCTTAAAATAGTAAGGGAATTCTGACATATGCTATAAAATGGATGAAGTTTGAGAACATTATGCAAAATAAAACAAGACAACCACAAAAAGACAAATATTGTGTGATTGCACTTTTTTGAGGTACCTGGAGTAATCAAATTCATAAGAGACAGAAAGTAAAATAATGTTTGCCAGGGGCTGGAGGAAAGATGAATGGGGAATTATTGTTTAATGACTCAAACATTCATTAATTACTAAACCATGAAGAAATAGAAAATCTGAATAGAGCTCTAATTAGTAAGAAGATTGGATCAGAAATCAAAACTCTCAAGATTTACAAGATGGCAGCAGAGTAGGAGGAGCCTAGCCTCTTCTTGTCCCATGTACACAATAAGATAACTATAAAATCATTCTAAATTCTCCAGAAATTGACATGAAGACTGACAGGACAAATTCCACAACTAAAGGAGAGAAGAGGCCACACTGAAGAAGGTAGGAAGTGTGGATATGTGGCTTAGAGGAGAAAAGAATCACAGGTGCTATGGAGGGGAGGGCGCTGTGGTCATGGAGAAGGGTGAGAGAGAGAAGAGCAAACAGGGGAGCACACAAGGAGAACTTTTCCCCAAAGCCACTGGCTTGGAGTATGAGAAGGGCTGAATTTCATGAGTTCTTGCTACCAATGGGGCTTAAAGCCTAGAGTTTTAACAGTTAGCAGGCTCGTCTGGGTAAGAGCCAGCAGGGTACTGTACTACTCCTGGAGAGAAGACTGGCATACATCTGGGGGGCAGACAGTGTGGACATAGTGATCTGAAAAATGCCTGGGGCACACAGTGGGGAAGATTATTCATTATTCTAGGAGCACTTCCCTGAGAGGCAGCATTCACAGAGACACCTCTCTGGGAACAAAGGAGCTGGTTGGCACTATTTTCCTCTCCTGTCCCTCAGCATCCACACAGAGTCACTTGCAAGGAGTAGCTCAGCACAGACACTGGCTGCCTAACTTGCTTAACCTACCCCCTTGTGTTCTGGCAGGACCACTGTTCTCAGATAAACTTGCCTCAATCCCAGCATGATGGGCCCCACCTCCAGAAGACCAGCACAAACCCCTACCCACAACACATCTCCTGACTTGAGAGTTCTTCAGGCCTCAGTTCTTGTAGAATTGATGTCAGGTCTCATTTTACAAGCACAGTTAGTTAAAACTTGCCACTTTCAGGCCAGGGACAAAACACAGCCTATATCAGGCAAGCAGAGCCTCTGAAGACAACTGGCCCGAAGGATACAGCAGCAAAACACAATAGTAGAGGGCATGCAGCACACACTGGACATTCCTGAAGTGCCAAGCCCTGGGTACCACATGACCTCTTCTTCATAAGGCCATTACTTTCAGGAGCAGAAGACATAATTTTCTCTTCTAACACAGAGAGGAAGGCAGAGACTTAGGGAAATTTATCACAAATGAAAGAACAAGATAAGGCCATAGCCAGAGATCTAAGTGAAATAGATATAAGTAACATCCTGATGGAGAATTTAAAGCCACAATCACAAGGACACTCACTGGGCTTGAGAGAAGAATAGACCACATCAATGAGACCCTTACCACAGGGATAGAAGAGTTAAAAAAAAAAAAAGTCAATCAGAGTTAAAGGATGCAATAAATGAGATTGAAAACAGGATGCACTGAACAGCAGGCTGGACAAAGCTGAAGAATGAATCAGTGAAATAGAAGACTAAATAATGGAAAATAATGAAGTCAAACAAAAGAGAGAAAGTCAAACAAAAGAGAGAAAGAAGAGTTTGGGTCATTTCAGACTTAGAGAACTCAGTGACTTCATCAAATGTAGGAACATTCATATTATAGGAGTCCCAGAAGAAGAGAAAGTAAAGACGGCAGAAAATTTATTTCAAGAAATAATAGCAGAAAACTTCCCTAATCTGAGGAAGGAAACAGACATTCATATCCAGGAGGCATAGAGAATTCCCATCAAAATCAACAAAAGCAGACCAACACCAAGATATACTGTAATTAAATTTGCAAAATATAGTGATAAAGGAAAAAAAAAAATCTTAAAAACAGAAAGACAAAAGAAGTCCTTAACTTACATGGGAAAACGGATAATGCTAACTGGGAATTTCTCAACAGAAACTTGGCAAGCCAGAAGGGAGTGGCTTCATATATTCAAAGTGCTGAATGGGAAAAATATGCAGCCAAGAATACTTTATCCATCAAAGCTATCACTCAGAATAGAAGCAGAGATGAAAAGTTTCCCAGACAAGCAAAATCTAAAGGAGTTCATTACCCCTAAACCAGCCCTGCAAGAAATATTAAAGAGGGACTCTTTCAGTGCAAAGGAGAGACCAAAAGTGACAAAGACAAGAATGGATCAGAGAAAATCTCCAGAAACAATGACAAAACAAACAATGAAATGACAATAAATACTTATCTATCAACAATTACTTTGAATGTAATTATTGCTCATCAAAAGACTTAGGGTGTCAGAATGATAAGAGACTGAGCCGAAGGCAGCCGCCCAACCAATTCATGCCTACAAGAAACTAATTTTATATTTGTTTTATTTACAAGAGACTCATTTTAGACCTAAAGACAACTGCAGATTGAAAGTGATAGGGTAGAGAAACATTGATCACATAAATGAATGTCAAAAGAAAGCAGGAGTAGCAATACATATCCCAGATAAACTAAGTTTTTTTGTCCTTACATTTTTTTTTTTCCTGCTTTGGTATCAGGGTAATATTAGCCTCATAGAATGATCTTGAATGTGTTCTCTATATTCCATTTTTTGTAAGGTTTTGATAAAAACTATCATTAATTATTTTTTTAATGTTTGGTAAAATTCACCAATGAAACTATCTTGTCTTGGACATTTCTGTGCTGGAAGATTTTTGATTCCTAATTCAACTTTTATTCTTATTGGTCCAAGATGATTGCCTATTTATTGGATTAAAGATACAAGATTCCAACTCGGTAACTTGTGCATTTTAAGGAATTATCTGGTTTTCCCCTAAGTTATCTGCTTTGTTAGCATATAATTATTGATAGTAATCTGTTATCAAACTATGTATTTCTGTAGTATCTGTTGTACTGTTCTCTCTCCCATTTCTCATTTTTGTTTTTGAGTCTTCTCTCTCTTTTTTTTCTTAATGTAATTAAAGCATTGCCGATTTTGTTTCTTTTTTTTAGAAAAACTTGTCATAACTTTCAGAGGCATCTGGACCAGTCAGGTAAGTGGCCAACTCTTGATTTTGACTCAGGTCATGATCTCAGTGTCCTGGGATTGAGCCTCATGGTGGACTCCACACTTAGTGGGGAGTTTGCTTAAGGTTTCTCTCTCCCTATGCCCCTCCCCCCCATTTACACATGCATGTCTCCTCTCCCCCCTCTAAAAAAATAAATCCTTATTAATGTTTATTTTTTTAAGATTTATTTATTTTAGAGACAGAGAGAGAGAGAGAGAGAAGGGTGAAGGGCATACAGAGAGAATCTTCAAACAGCCTCCCTGCTGAGCACAGAACCTGATATGGGGCTTGATCTCATAACCCAGGAGATCATGAACTGAGCAGAAACCACTGAGCCACCCAGGCACCCCTGAATAAATCTTCAAAACCAAACAAACTGGTCATAACTTTCAATGTTATGTTATTGTTTATTCTGGTCTCAATTTTATTTTATTTCTTTATGATTTTTGATTTTTATTTCTTTATGATTTTTGATTTTCTTTGTTATTTCATTCCTCTACTAAATTTCAGCTAAGTTTCTTCTTTTTCTCTTTTCTTACAGTGTAATGTTAAGTTAAATATTTGGACTTTTTTTCTTAATACAAGCATGTATAGCATAAAAAATATTTAAAAAATAGAATAAAAAAAGAAATCAAAACTCTCCCAGTGAAGAAAAGCCCTGGCCCTGATGGCTTCAAAAGTGAATTCTTAAGAAACATTTAATGAAGATTCTAACACTAATGACTGAAAAACTGAAAATTTTCAAGTTGAAAAAAAAAATTCTGGAGATGGATGGTGATGATGGTTATACAACAAACAGGAATAGACTTAATACCACTAAACTGTATACTTAAAAATGGTTCAGTAAATTTTTATGCTATGTGTTTTTTACAAAATAAAACAACGGGGAAAAGAAAGTAAAGTTGAGGCCTGTTTTGATGTTTATAAAGATTCCATGATTTTATCTCAACCATATTTTAGTCTATAGTCTTATCACATCATACTTGAACAATGACCTAATCCTGGAGCATAGCATGGGCTCCACTCATGTCTGTTGCACCAAATCTGAGGACATAGATGTTATAAAATAACTCAAAAGAATAAGTAATTTTTAATTTGTGAAGTGACTTAGTCTGTGTACTGTCCAATGACACATATTCAACTGCATAGTACAATATATGTCAAATGCATCATCACTTCTAACTGTATTTGAAAATGAAACTGAAATCACTACCAAGGCTGTATAGTATCATAAAACCCAAGTGAGGTAAGTTAAATTATTACTTAGCAAATATTCATGCATTATTTCCTTCCATGAAGGGATTTATTTCCCTGACCAATTGATGTTGGGCATAGCTATCACTTGCTTCATTTAGTGGGATGACAGTGGAAATGATATGAGCAAAACTCAAGGTTTGCCTTTCTAATCTGCCTTGGCCTCTTACACTTCTATCTTTTCCCATAAGATTATGCTTCAGGTAGCTGAAGGTGTAAGAAAATGAGAAACAGGTAAACTCAACTAGGAATTGTAGGAAACAAATCTAAATGAGCCAAGTCTAAATTACCTGAATTCCAGCGAATCTACAAATGAGAGACTGTGAAACAGATACTAAGTGCTACTCAATGTTATTATGGTTATAACTGACTGATATACTAGGGAAGAAAATAAATTCATCAGAACACAAAGCGAATCAAGATTTCAAAAGTACTTTTTGAGACTATATTGGTTTAACTGGGTGAAATATTTGGCAAAGTGAGATTTTAGCTTTGCTATGCAATTAAAGATAATAGCTGAATATTTTGAAAGGTAAGTGCCTTGTGAGAAAATAAAGAAGAAAAAATAGCAAATATACATAAGTCTTAAAATCTTTATTGATGAAAGAAAGGGAAGAAACGAGACTGATGCTAGACAGGGGATTAAGGAAGAGAGAAGGCTTTCTGATTTTGTTGTTTATTTACTTTTTTTTCCTTAAAGAAAGAAAGGATCAAAATATATTTACAATTATAAGAGAAATACCAATGAAGCAGGAGGATTAAAATGCAAGAAAGGAAGTTATTGACTGATCGTAAACAAAGCCACAGCTCAGTTGGCTGAGAATGACATTCAGTACACAGTGAAAGACAGGAAACAAATTCTTGCTCTGAGATGGGGCAATAGAAGAATAGTAATGTTGCAAATAAGTCCTAAAGATGTGAGGAAGGTGTGCCTACACAGAGCTGTTGAAATGTGAAGAGCAAAGACGGCACTTGTGTTGGATGGCTTTTATTTGCCATCATTGGATAAGAGGATGGTATCGTTGAATAAGAGGAGAAGACTGCAAACAACTTTTGTGGGAAATTTTATTACCTGTTTAAAATGTATGTTTAAGATGATTGTTGACAAATAAAAAAAGCCAAATCTACAATAAATATTCTACTCTATACTTTTGTGAATATTAATATATATTTGTATCAATAACAAAGAATAATGAACAAGTCACACATTCAAAAAAGTTGACATTTTTCACATTTTTAAATATCACAATCTCTCCCTTTTAATAAATTTATTCTAAAATCTAACCTTAACTTAAAACTAAAGATCCCTGGGGCGCCTGGGTGGCTCAGTGGGTTAAAGCCTCTGCTTTCGGCTCAGGTCATGATCCCAGGGTCCCGGGATCAAGCCTCACATCGGGCTCTCTGCTCAACAGAGAGCCTGCTTCCTTCTCTCTCTCCCTGCCTGCTTCTTTTGCCTACTTGTGGTCTCTGTCTGTCAAATAAATAAATAAAATCTTAAAAAAAAAAAACACAAAAAACCCTAAAGATCCCTCTGGAACAGATAATTAAATGTCTGGTGACACTTTATTTCTGCTCTCTTGTGTTCAATGTAGAATAACTAAAAATTCACCTTGTCAGAAAGAGAACCAAAGAAATTTGATCAAATAGTATCATCTTCTACACATAAACAAGATAACTTTTACTTTATTTTGAAAAATAAGGCACAAAGGTGAAAGAATATAAATCATATGACTTATACTAATTTATTTTTAAAGAAAATGATAAAATATTTTAAAATAACGGAATATATGATGTCAGGATAATTGCATTTAACACAATAATAAAGCAAACAAAATCCAGAGATGAGATCTACAATTTCTATTATATTTTAGAGCCTACCCAATCTTTGAGCTTTTATTCACATTGCAGATACTCTGGGGGAAGGGAAGATATGTTGGGGATATAAACAAATTCCATTTTCATTAAAGTAATATAATTCAAGAACTTGTTGAAGACAGAAGTGAATAAATACTTTGACTTTCACTCCCCAAACCACAAATTTTATTTGTGAAAGAAAAGGATGTGACTCTTTACAGTTTTGTTTGAAGTATTCCTTAGCAAATCTCTTTATAGAGGAAAAGTAGATGTCTGGCATATTAATCAATCAGCATAATTTTTACTTTGTATTTGTTTTGCTGAATTTCTCTTCTGGAAATATTGCTATAAGAGCAAAGAGATCAGAATAAGATTGATGTCCTTAACAAAAATTTTGCAGTTTTGTGTATACAAGCTGTCATAAGTTGTTCTATGTGAACTTATTCTCGAAGTATTTTTGCTGTTCCCTATAAACTTGTGTAAAGCTTGAGGCCACTCTGGTCCATTTAAGTCCTCTCTCAATACAAAGACTTATTTTTTACCTAAAATGAGTTATTCTAGAAAACATATGTGTGTGGTGAGGAAAGCTTGTGTGTGGGTTTGTTTGTGTGTACAGGAGAAGGGAGGTTTGAGATAAGGTGCACACAGATAGAGACGGGGATAAGTAGGACTGTTTCAGACATATGGGGCAAAAACAAGACCACTGTATATATTTTTTCTTAATTTTAATATATCTTTAAGTATTCATATATTTGTATCAATAACAAATTAATGATATTCTCATTAATTATATTCTAAGGGGAAAAATGTGGTAAAAATCTATATTGATGATTTATTGTTCCTCCATTGTTCCTCTATTTTCCTCTAATGCATGCCTAAGATTGCACAGTATATCTAAATGAACCTAAGTATATTAATGGGGTAATTAAGTCATTAATTTTATAGGATATGTTATATTTAAACATTAGAATGTCACATCTAAATCATTCATTTCATACTGCAGTGTAAGTTTAATGACATTTTCTGCCTTCTACTTACATTCATATTTGGATAATGATAGGAATAGTCTTAAAATTGTATGGATATACCTTTTCCAAATAATAATCTATTCATATGGGAAAAATAAATTGATACAGTTTTTAAAAATAAAGATAACAATTATACTGTATAAATAATACTTTATCTTATTGAACTATTTCTTTTTCTTTTTTTTAAAGATTTTATTTATTTCTTTGTTAGAGAGAGAGAGAGAGAGTGAGCACAGGCAGACAGGTGGTAGGCTGAGGCAAAGGGAGAAGCAGGCTCCCCGCCAAGCAAGGAGCCAGGTGTGGGACTTGATCCCAGGACGCTGGGATCATGACCTGAGCCAAAGGCAGCCGCTTAATCAGCTGAGCCACCCAGGTGTCCCTTATTGAACTATTTCTATTTTATAGCAATTAAATTATGTACTGAGTTGGGTTTCACTTTCTTAAACCAAAAGGGAAATGATTGAACACATTTGAATTATCTTTTATATTATTGAAAACTTAATAGTAGGAAAATATAAAATAAAAATATTTATAATTGTTAAACTTCATGTATAGGATCTGAGAAATTATTTTTCCTTTTGACTATCTTGAGTTTTACTATCATAAAGTATGCAATATACATACAACAAGTATTTTAGTTATATATATAAAACATAACTCAACATTGATAGACTACCTATCCTATTCCATGTTAGAATGGAAATAGGGGCATCTGGGTGGCTCAGTGGGTTAAAGTCTCTGCCTTTGGCTCAGGTCCTGATCCCAGGAGCCTGGGATCAAGCCCCACATCAGGCTCTCTGCTCAGCAGAAAGCCTGCTTCCCTTCTTCTCTCTCTGCCTACTTGTGATTTCTGTCTGTCAAATAAATAAATAAAATCTTAAAAAAAGAAGAATGGAAATAAAGAAAAATACAGAAGAATGGTGACACATGTTGTGAAGTCTTAAAACAGAATCTTATATTATTGTTAGATTAACTTGAGGTTCTTTTAGAGTTTTATATTTCTGTTATGATGGAGATGCTAGCTTGGTCCTGGCAGTTCTATAAAAATGAATTAAATTTGGTATTCATAATTAGCTTTATGCTAAACAATTAGTGACTCAAGTTTTCAAACCTATCTCAAAGTTTTTCTTCTAACAGCTTATACTACTGATTAATGAAAATTCGTAAGAAATGTGTTTGAAAATGTGTTAAACTTTAACAGTTTTTGAACATTCCACAATAGTCTTTGAATTTATTATTCCTATTCTTTTCCCCTTATTTGTTTGAAGAAACCAGTATGAATAATACCTTTTATAAAAATGAGATACTTCAACAAATGAAAAATAAATAAGGACTATATTGTTAAAAAGAAAATTATCTTTTAAGAGCGCTGAATAAACAACAAAGAGATGACTAACTTCCCGGAATATTTTACATAAATTCAATATAAAAACTTGTAAAGAATGGTTAAAGAAAAAACGGAAATGTTAATTTCCTAAAGTCATCTTCATTCTTCCAGTGTTATTGCACTAACTCTGACTCAGTAACAATAAAACTACTTTAAAGTATTCTTCTCAGAATCATTAAGAAGTATTGATTACCAAATCTTTTCCAAACTCTTTCTACTCTTTGGCCCAGTACATAACTGTTACTATTTCATCTTTTCTAGGGAGTCTTTCTTGGTATGCCAAATATTTTCCTTTCTAAATGCTTTTAAGAGGACAGCAGTCAAGATGGCAGAGAAGTAGCAGCTGAGACTACATCAGGTAGCAGAAGATCAGCTAGATAGCTTATCAAACCATTGCGAACACCTACAAATCCAACAGGAGATCAAAGAGAGGAAGAACAGCAATTCTGGAAACAGAAAATCGGCCACTTTCTGGAAGGTAGGACTGGCGGAGAAGTGAATCGAAAGCGACGGGAAGATAGACCGCGGAGGAGGGGCCAGCTCCTGGCAAGCGGCGGAGCAACGGAGCACTAAATTGGGACTTTTAAAAGTCTGGTCCATGGAGGGAAATCGCTCCAGAGGCTAAAGCAGGGTGAAGCTCACACGGGGTCAGCGTGGCCCCAGGTCCCGCAGAGTCACAGAAGGATCGGGGGTGTCTGAGTGTCGCAGAGCTAGCAGGTATCGGAGCGGGAAGCCGGCCACAGAGACAGAGCTGAGGAGTGAGCTCTCAGCTCAGGGTTACCTTGAACCAGTCGCAGGCTGGGTGAGCTCGGAGCGCGGCCAGAGGCGAGGGAGATGGGAGTAGCCGGGACTTTTCTCTGAGGAGTGGAGCCCCGAAATCTCAGCTCTTCTGGGCCGGGGACTGGGAGGCCGCCATTTTCATTCCCGTCCTCTGGACTCTACGGAAAGCGCTCAGGGAACAAAAGCTCCTGAAAGTGAAAACGAGCAGATTACTTAGCCCAGCCCCTGGTAAGGGCGGTGCAGCTCTGCCTCGGGAAAAGACACTTGAGAATAAGTACAACAGGCCCCTCCCGCAGAAGATCAAAAGAAATGCAGCCAAGACCAAGTTCACTTAACAAGGAGAGCAGCGGAACTCCAGAGGAGAAGAAAGCAAAGCGCGGAATTCATGGCTTTCTCCCCATGATTCTTTAGTCTTGCAGTTAATTAAATTTTTTCATTAAAGGGCATTTTCCTAGGGTCTTTGCCACCCTTTTAGTATTTTATATGCTCCTTCATATAATCTTATCTGGAAAAAATGACAAGGCGGAAAAACTCACCACAAAAAAAAGAACAAGAGACAGTAGCAAATGCTAGGGACCTAATCAATACAGACATTGGGAATATGTCAGATCTAGAGTTCAGAATGACAATTCTCAAGGTTCTAGCCAGGCTTGAAAAAGGCATAGAAGATATTAGAGAAACCCTCTCTGGAGATATAAAAGCCCTTTCTGGAGAAATAAAAGAACTAAAATCTAACCAAGTTGAAATAAAAAAAGCTATTAGTGAGG